>OX457051.1:14194915-14259915 GCA_949752735.1 Lumbricus terrestris | reverse complement strand
CCACGTTCGTGTTGATCTGCCAGAGTGTTGCCCTTGCCACACAACCCTTTCTCACTCTTAATAATATCTTCTATTCGTCGTTAGCCAATTAATAAAGGCCACCATTTTCTTTATCAATTTCAGATAATGTTATTCACTTTTTGAGAAGAACAAAAATTTAATGTCAGTTGTGTAATCGAAATTATGGCAATGGGAAATTAAAACACAACATACGGTAGACCTACTAGTCAGCTTCTTGCACGAAAAGTTCTTCACTTGCAATTGCTCAGCTCTTCGGCATGAAACTCCTGTGCAGTGTCCGCTCTGTAGTCGGAAGCGCCTCTGAGCAGTGAGCTTGAAGGGGCGCTATAACAAGTGCATATACAAACAAACAAACTACACTTCTCTTGTATAAGAGAAACTTTAATACTTATATCATAAGTTCACATAATGAAAGCGCTGCACTACCATTAGTCTAGCCTAACTGAAAAGTCTAACCTGCTCTGTGGTTCTTAGCGTCTTAGTTCGTAATGGGTATTTCGTTGTAGATGTTTTCTTCTGGAACTGTTTAAAATCAAATGATAAGTTTCATGTATGATACATGTATGCGTCCATTGTTGATAAAACACAGCAATTTACACGATTGTTTAAAGATTAAAAAACAAGCATCGGCATTTTTATGGTTGGAACAAAAGTTTCGAGATTGTTTTCTGCCACTGTAGTCTTCACCGCATAGTTAAGATAAGTCACTTAGGCCTTAATGAAATAATATAATTATTCTTACCGGTGTAAAGGTTTCAAATTACCCCTCCTAAACATTACCCCCCCCCCCCTGCAAACTGTATTTTGCATCAATCATCGCATTTATTGCACTACAAATATCAGAAAAATCGTCCCGCTTCTTGATTTTTTAAAAGATTTTCATCCGTCATCCCACTTCGTGGTTTGTTATCAATATTTTCATCTGTAGCTAAAATACTAATCGCCGCTGAGTTACAATGGAGAAATGGTTTCGCGGCTATTATTTGTTTCGATCAAAAAAGTGATAACATACCACGAAGTGGGATGACGGATGAAATTCTTCAGACCAAAACAAGAAGCGGGATGATTTTTCTGATTTCGTGGTGCAATAAATGCGATGATTAATGCAAATCTAGTTTCCGGGGGTAATCTGAAACCGGTTTCAAATTACCGGGGGGTAATGTTTAGGAGGGGGTAATTTGAAACCTTCACACCGGAATACACGCTTAGCCTTTACCGATTGTTCAGTGCCCGATAAATAAATAAAAGCAAATTATCATCCTGACTAGTTGCAAGTCCTAATGATAAACGTGTGTGGTTTATCATTACCTCTTCCCAAATTTATGCCTTTGTTACAGGCGGCCCATTTTCGTGACCCGGGTTCCTTGATCTCGTAAGTAGATAGATTAAGACTATTCTGGGACATTTGACCTTAACTATGGTTCAACTTTTTCAAATCACCCATAACCACAGGTCAAAAAATAAACCACCCATAACCATGGTTCAAAAATGTGTCAACTCATAACCATGGTTCAAAAAAAAAAAAAAAAAAAAAAAAAAAAAAGTTCAAAAAAAGTTCAAAAAATTTTTCAAAAAAATATTTTCTGAAAGCGTTCCAGGTTTTTCTGAGCGAAAAGTGTTCCCGTCCTCCTGGTCACACCTAATGGAAGGCCCCTCTTTTTAGGGGGAAATCTCGAAGAAATGGCTAAGTAACTACTACTTCCCCGTTTTGAGAAGAAATGGCTAAGTAACTACTACTTCCCCGTTTCCGTTGAAAGGAATGGTTAGTAAATACGACGCTATAGCTGCTAATGATTTCACATGATCGTTAATTGTTCATTATCGACCCAAGAATTAAATGACTCTGGATATCCAAGCCACTTCACGAGCGATTTCTTCCCACGTTTTTTGATAATCTTTTCTATTCTAAATATTTCTTGAGTCGTTTTCTGTAGCTCCTGTTCATAAAAACTCCCCTGTATTTCCTCGCTATTAGAATCAGTAATTTTATAAGTTGGCGGAACCGTGTATTGAATCTGGGATACTGTAAAAACTTCTTCCGTCCATCTAGGTGTGTATCCCTTCTCAAAAATATTCTTCTTCTTAGTTATTCTGACCTTATCACCAATTGAAAACTTTGGTATAATAGGTTCCGAAATCTCGTTACCGTATAAATTCATAAATACAGTTTTTTCATTCACTTTCATACTAGCCTTAGCGGGAGTCATTTTAATCGAACCGTGCCTGGTATTGTTATAATTACCCACCATTTCATCCAAAACGTTGATATATCTTCTCGTTGAATTAGCCGTAAAGTATTTGAACATTTTGTCTTTCATCGTTCGGTTCCATCTCTCAACGACGCAAGATTTTTCCTCATTCTCAGTAGAGTACAACTCAACCAAATTCTTTACATCCTTATTATAAAATTCTTTCCCCTTGTCAACCCATAACTTAATCGGCTTCCTCCCGCCCTCGAGTATCTTCATGAAGCCGGCAGCTGTAGATTTCCCACTCTTATCTTTCAATGGCACAATCCAGCCGAATTTTGAAAACACATCTATAACGGTTAATAGGTATTTCACCCCATCGTTATCTTTAGCGAAGCTCTGCATATCTACTAGATCAGCAGCCCAAATCTCATCTATCCCATTAACAATCACCTTCCTCTTCCTAAAATGTCTAACCACCGGTTTATGCAACTCATTAGCTAATTGATCAGTCCATTTCAGTTCAGAGCTTTTTTTAAACCCAACCCCAGGCTCGCTTTAGTAGATAATATAGGCTTGACTATGGCCCTCTCCACTCGTTCTCGCAAGCTCGGATTAGGAATGTTGTTCAAATCATTAATCATGGCTAAATCCGCAATATTCCTAGAAGCTGTATCAGTATGTTGATCGTAAGCTAAATCATGGTAATACGCCGCGTTATCTACTCGATTAATAGGTTTACTCCAATCTTTAGGAGTCCTGTCTGGATTCAGTCTCAAATCTAGCCTAGTACCGGGACCGAGAAACTGATGCCCTGGTAAATGCATCTCACCGGGAAACTTAGCCCATGGTAACTTAATGCTACTAGTGGCCGCATTCAATGAACTAACTAAATCTCCACCTTTAGTAGTAGGGCCTTTTACGAATTGAGTTTTAGTTTTTTCGCATACAACGCAAACGCCTCGAAGCATCGATCTCCCGTTATTCGTCACGACGTTTTGTACATCTCTCGTTTCAGTATGTTTTTTACACTTTACGCAATACATCTCGCTTTTTTAATACATAAATAAAATGGAAATCAAAGATTTGAGTTGGGGATCTGCGCTATCGAAAAGATTTAATAATCCTCTTTTACCCAAAAGTATACGGGGGCTGATAATCGGAAAGTCCGGCTGTGGCAAAACAACGCTTCTTCTGAATCTATTACTCAGGCCAGACTGGTTGGACTATAATAACCTCCAGGTATTCGGTAAATCTCTGTTTCAACCTGAATATCGCATTATTAAAAAGGCCTTCGAAGAAAAATTACCGAAAGAAGCGATCGTTTGGTTATTCGAACACCGAGGTGAAATCGAGGAACTAAAAGATTCGCCAGCCCTTATTATGGAATATATGGCAAAAACATTAAAATCGGAAGCCAAATCCGATATAATTGCCAAGTTCTTTGAAAAAGCCGATGATGTACCGGACCCGGGGGCCATGAGTAGCGGAAAGAAGAATCTGATGATTTTCGATGATTTACAATTGGAAAAACAAAACAAGTGCGAAACATATTATATTCGGGGGAGGCATAGTAATGTGGATTGCTTTTACCTAGCACAGAATTATTTCAAACTGCCACGACAAACGATCAGAGAGAATGCAAACTTTATTTGCCTGTTCAAGCAGGACACAAAAAACCTCGATCATATCTATAACGACCATGTTAGTACGGACATGCACAAAGATGAATTTAGAAAACTATGCAAAACGGTATGGGAACAACCGCACGGATTCCTCGTCATCGATCTAAGTAGCGAAAAGTACAATGGTAAATATCGCTGCGGATTCGATCAATTTTATATAATCGAAAATCCTCTGTAGTAAAAAATGGAATCATCGCTTCTCAAAAAGATAGCCGATAATACGGAAAAGACGGCTCGTAACACGGAACCAAAAACGTCATTTTACATTTTACCGACTGGAAAGAGCTCACGAATCAGAATGACGTTTAATCCACCTCTTGAACTAGAAAAAAATAAAAAATACGAAATGGCCTTAGTAGATCTCGAAACGTACTATTCCTTTCCAAATATCGACGCTACAAACAACAACTTTAGGTATTCGCCGAATGGTGTGAGTCCTTGGTTTAACATAACAATCCCTGAAGGGTGCTACGAAATAACAGATATCAACGGCCACATACAGAAAATCATGAAGGAGAATGGGCATTACGACAGGGTAAATTCAGAGTACTGTGTCTCAATAGAACCAAACACCAATACGCTGAAGTCTGTGTTAAATATAGCAGAGAACTATGCGGTTGATTTTACGCCTAGGAATTCGATTGGAAAGGTTCTAGGTTTTATAAAATATATCTATCTTGAAGGATATAACGAATCGAAGAACTTGGTAAATATAATGAGTATCAGCAAAATACTAGTGACCAACGACATTATCGGGTCTTCGTACTTAAACGGAACGGCGGTAAACGTAATATATTCTTTTTTCCCAAGCGTAGGGCCGGGTTTCAAGATTATCCAAGTGCCGCCTAATTTAATTTATCTCCCCCTTACAACGTCTACCATTTCTACGATGACAACGATGCTTACGGATCAAAATGGGGAACAGCTAAATATCAGAGGAGATGACTTGGGGATTAGTTTTCACATCAGAGAAGTTTGAAAGTTTTTTTGTAATTTATAAAATGAGTCGGTATATAGACTATAAAGTTAATATTTCGGAAGCGCAACAAGACAAAATTAAGAAATCTCTTCAAGCGGGAACTGGTGTGAATATCAAACTGTCGCATGATGATTTTAAAGGCAACCATATGTTTGCTTTCACGCAAGGGCAAATCAATAAAATGACAAAGGCGTACCAAAAAGGAACAGGCGTAGTCATCAAAATGAGTAAAACGCAATTGGAACACAATAAGAAAGTCGAGGGGGGATTCATAGGCGCTTTACTTCCGTTTCTAGCAACAGCGGGTAAATTCCTTGTGTCTAGATTACTACCTAGTTTAGCGATGGGGGCTATAAGCGGCGTAGGTTCCGCGACCGCGTCGAAGATTGTCGATCAAATCAGCGGATCTGGCGTAATGTACGTGGCGAAAGACGACATGAGGTGTAAGATAAGATCAGCTGGATCTGGTTTGTACATGTCCCCTTGGCCAAAAGGCGCGTCGGTAACAGCATCCGGGTTGTATATGAAAACAGGGTCGGGGTATGAGCCAATAGGTGAAGGATTTTTACTAGGTCCTAATTCCCTGTTTCAAAATATTCCGTTTCTCGGCCCCCTTCTCGGTAAGATATTTTGATTTAGTGTTTATAAAATGTCGAGATACGGAATGCCGATACACAAATTTGGAACTAAACCAACTAGGCAGGTAGAAGTCAGAATGCAACCTAATTCAGTCCATTGGAAGATTACGAGGGGTATTACTCACGCTCCAATTAGGCTACTAGAAGGTGTTAGGTGGGTGATTTTCGCGCAAAATGTTATAACGATACAACCAAAGACGACAACTACGCTAACTCTTGGACTCGGTGTAGAAATGAGTGCAGGACTTTGTCTCATTTCCCTCAAACAGAGTATCAAAGAACAAAGATGCAGTTTACAAAACGAAGTGGTTTCGGATGATGTGGTTAATGATATCATAGTCACTATTCAAAACAACTCCGATTCAGTGGTAACCATTAACGCGGGAGATTCGCTATGTCGTGTAAATTATCTAATCTAAAAAATATATCGCGTAAATAAAACGAATGGAATACGACGGCATCAAAACAACACAATCACTCTATCCGAAGCTTCCATCGGCACCGGAAGGAGAAATACATATCATCACAGGGTCGGCACAAACGTATCGACTCCAAAAGATTGGTGAAATTAAGAAGGAAATCGAACAAGAACGCGACAAAAGAGCAGCGTTGAGTAAAAAGTACCATAGAAGTGTAAGCGTAATCAGCTCAGTAGGCAGCGCCCTCGTAGTGGTTGGGACGGGGCTCGGCGCTGCAGGAATCGGAGTATTATCCACTATAATCGCAGCACCCATCGTTATTGCTATGGAAGGAGTGGGAATAGGTATGGGGTTGCTAGGTTTAATCGGTGTCTATATCAGTAAGAAGCTTGCGTTGAAGGGTGAGAAGCATGAAAAGATCAAAACGCTAGCCGACGCGAAACTCAACACAATCAGCGACCATATTTCAAAAGCTCTCATGGATGATAACATTTCGAATGAGGAATATTCGTTGATTCTGAGCGAGATTGAAAAATTCAACGGCATGAAAGAAGAAATTAGGAGTAATATTAAAGTTGCGATAGACGCTATGGATGAGGTGACGAAACAATCACTCATCGATCGTGGAAAAGATGAAGCCCGGCAGTACTTTCAATCTATGTTTGAGAAAAAAAAAGACTAACGCAAACATACGTGAAAACATGTAGACGTATGTTGTTACGTCTGGAAATACGTCTAACATTCGCAAACATACGTGAAAACATGTAGACGTATGTCGTTACGTCTGGAAAATACGTCCAACTTATGTTTTGAAACATGTCGAAAAAACACGTCTGAAAACATTATATTTTTTTCTACTTAAAATGTCGTTTCCAAAAAACACCGACCCCGCGAAAAGAGAGTTTATCGTTGCAGAATATCTGGAAACCAAGAAGAATTTTCAACAAAACTTTTTATCGGAGAGATTGGGAGATTCGGGACTGCAAAGTATAATCGCCAGCTACATCTGTAAAAAGCTGATGATGAATGAAAAGATCAAAACGCTAGCTGACGTGAAACTCAACACGATCTGCGACTATATTGAAAAAGCTCTCATGGATGATAACATTTCAGATGAGGAATATTCGTTGATGCTGAGCGAGATTGAAAAATTCAATAACAAGAAAGAAGAGATTAGAAGTAAAATTAAAGTCGTGATGGATGTGGTGAACGAGGTGACGAAGAAGTCAGGTAGAAAAACAAAAAACGAATCTATCAAAAAGACAAAACATACATGAAAACATGTAGACGTATGTTGTTACGTCTGGAAATACGACCAACTTATGTTTTTCACACGTCTGAAAATATTTTTTTTCTTACTTAATTAAAATGTCGCTTGTAAAAATCACCGACCTCATGAAAATAAAGAATATTCGTGAAAACTTTTCAGAGAGATTAGGCTCGGGGCCACAAAATATAATCGACATCTATATCAGTGAAAAGCTTAATTCGGAGACGAAGGAGAATGAAAAGATCAAAAAGCTAACTGATGCGACAATCAACAAGATCTACGAGCATATTTCAAAAACTCTCATGGACGATAACATTTCAGATGAGAAATATTCGTTGACGGAGAGCGAGATAGAAGGCATTAGGAGTGATATTAAATCCGAGATGGAAAGGGCAGAAAGAAACATGCGATGTATGAGATGGTTATGGAAACAAGACTATCAAAACGACATACGTGAAAACATGTAGACGTATGTTGTTACGTTGGGAAATACGTCCAACTTATGTTTTTTTCACACGTCGAAAAACACGTATGAAAACATTATATTCCTAATTTAAAAATGTCGTTTCAAAAAATAACCGATCCCGCGAAAAGAGCCGATTTCGTTGTAGAAAATCTGAAAATAATCGATGAACATAATCAACAAATTTTATGGGGTTTAATAGGTGATTCGGAGATGGGAAGTTTAATCGACAGCTATAAAAATCAGATGATGAAAGCTGAGAAGCACGAAGAAATCAAAACGCAAGCTGTCGCGAAACTCAACACGATCAGCGACCATATTATAAAAGCTCTCGTGGATGATATCATTTCAGTTGAGGAATATTATCTGATTCTAAGCGATATTAAAGAAATTTGGGGCAATAAGATTACAACCATAGCGGAATCGTTACGCAATCAAGGAATAAGTCAGGAGGCACTTGCAATCTATGTTTGAGAAAAATAACGAATCTACCAAAAAAACGACTAACGCGAACATACGTGAAAACATGTAGACGTATGTTGTTACGTCTGGAAATACGACCAACTTATGTTTTTCACACGTCTGAAAATATTTTTTTTCTTTTACTTAAAATGTCGATTCAAAGAATTACCGATCCCGCGAAAAAAGAGTTTATAGTTGCGGAATTTCAGAAAACAAAGAGTATTTATCAAAACTTTTTATTAGATTTATTTCGTGATTTGGAGACACAAAGTATAATCGATAGCTATATTGATAAAAAGCGGAGGATGAAAGCTGAGATGCTTGAAAAGATCAACACGCTACCTGTCATGAAACACGGCAGGATCAACGATCTTATTACACAAGATTTCATAGGTGATATCATTTCAGTTGAGATTGATTCGAAGCTGAGCGAGATTGAGATTGATTCGATGCTGAGCGAGATTGAAGAAATTAGGAGAAAGAAGAAAGTCATGATAGACAACATGGAAGCGAAAATCTCACGCCTCAATCAAGCAACAGAAGAAGTCAGGCAGTCCTTACACTCAATCTATCAAAAAACGACTAACGCGAACATGTAGACCTATGTCGTTATGTCTGGAAATACGTCTAACATACGTGAAATCATGTAGACGTATGTTGTTACCTTGAGAAATAAGTCCAACTTATGTTTTTTCACACGTCTGAAAACATTATATTTTTTTTTACTTACTTAAAATGCCGCATCTAGAAATAACCGACCCCTCGAAAAGAAAGTTTATAGTTGCGAAATTTCTGAAAACAAAGAGTATTCATCAAAACTTTTTATCGGATTTATTTAGTGATTCGGGGCTGCAAAATATAATCGACAGCTATATCGGTAAAAGGCTGATGACGAAAGCTGAGATGCTTGAAACGATGAAATCGCTAGCCGACATGAAATTCAGCGCGATCAGCGACCATATTTCAGACGCTCGCATAGATGATATCATTTCACGTGAGAGTGAGACGATGCTGAGCGAGATTGAAGAATTCAATAACGAGAAAGTATGAAAATACGTCCAACTTATGTTTTGAAACATGTCGAAAAAACACGTCTTAAAACATTATGTTTCTAATTTTAAAATGTCGTTTGTAAAAATAACCGACCCCGCGAAAAGAGAGTTTATCGTCGGGGAGTTTCTGAAAACAAAGAAGAATATCCAACAAAACTTTTTATCGGAGAGATTAGGAGATTCAGGACTGCAGCAAGAATTAACCAAATTGTACAAGCCTATAGTTGATTCCCAATCCGCAATTTCTAAAGAGCAAAATGCCTTACTATCCGCTATCAAAGAAACCTCAGTAACTACTTCAAACGCGTTACAAGCACTTCCCGCTTCGTTACATGGAGTTAAATTTCCTCAGTATCCCTCGATAGAAGCCTATAGCAACGATCCGATTGAGGACATTAGAACTTTGGAATTAGGAGATATGGCGACTAAGTACCTTCGTCAATACGCCTCCAATGAAAAAATCACCGACACGACGTTTGGAATAAAAGACAAAAATAAGCAATTCTATATCGGTGACACTCCGATTACGATTCAAGGAGACGATGTGACGGTGGGAGATAAGACTTACAGAGGAACACCAGGGCTTTGGGAGTTGTTGACGTTGAAGCAGCCGGACAAAACGATATACGATGTTAATGACATGGCTGATTACGCCGAGATTCTGTACGCGACGAATGCTATAGCACAGCCGAAAAATCCAAACAGACCTAGGGCGTCTTCAGGTCCCAAATACAATGACATTATCAAACCGATATGGAAAAATAGACCGCGTAGTACAGTGGGTAAAGGCGTAGGCGTAATCGTCATATCCGAAGACCCTAATGTATTGGTGGAAGAGCTGGATTTAAGAATTCATAGCTTCAGGGCAGGCAATACTGGGGTAAGAAACGAGATCGTAGCGATGTGTGATGCGTTACTGAGACAAGGGGTGTTGAGCAAGGATGCCTATAAAAATATAATGTCGACATTATAAAAATGCCGATCGTGAATAGAAGGAGTTACAGGAAGCAATACGTTATCGGTGGATCTGGAATATTTGACACTATTTCAGGACTTGTCAAAAGACTAACTACATCGAACGCCGTCAAACAGTTAGCAGCGAGAGCTCTTAGTGCCAGCAAAGACGTGGCGATAGAAATTGGGAAAAAGGCTATCGATGTTGGGAAAACAGCCGCAACTGACGCCAGTAAAAGATTAGTAGACAAAGCTGCGGCTAAACTGTTTACTACCCCAAAGAATTCACTTACGCAAAAAAATATAGACACTTTAGCTCGACTTAGTAGCATCGGGACGAATGTGGCGGACACTAATATCAATAATCTGATGATGGGGAATGGTTTGAAAAATGCCGTGCCGATCCAAGATTTAGCACGTACGCTAAACGGCGCGGGAATGAAGGTCGTGTAAAAAAATATTATTCTACAATAAAATGCAGTCTGATATTCTAAACTTTACCGAACAACCTCTAATCGATGAGGGTATCGTACGCTACGAATGGCATGAGTATGAACCGATAACGGGAGCGAATCTAAACACCGCTGGGGAGATTAGAATAAACATCGAAACTCAAGATAATTTCAACCATCCAGCGGAATCTTATCTATTATTCGAGGGAAGATTGATGAAGGCGGACAACACCGCGTACTTGCTCGATGCCGATGCTGTAGCCCTTACAAACAATGGACTCATGCATCTGTTCAGTCATATTTCATATTCCTTATCAAACGATGTAATTGAATCGTTATTTTACCCGGGTCAAGCAACTACGATGCTAGGATTACTAAAATACCCAAATGATTTTCAACTAGCTCAAGGTTTGAATCAGCTGTGGTATAAAGACAGTGGCGCGACAGCCTCTATAGCTAATAATACAGGTTTCGCTGTTAGACAGTCATATCTAATTCAAAAACCGGGTGTTAAAGGCACGTTTAGTTTAATCGTTCCATTGAGGCATATTTTTGGATTTTGTGATGATTACAACAAGGTTGTTTATGGTATGAAACAAACGCTAAGTCTTGTTCGTAAAGCCGACGACGACGCAATTTTTCGAGACGCTGCTGTGGCTGCTGGGAAAGTCAGACTAGACAAAATCTCGTGGTTTATGCCGCATGTAAAGCCGGCTGATATGGAGAAGTTCGAACTGATGAAAGCGATCGAATCGAAGGCTTCGCTGTCGGTTGGGTTCAGGGCACATCAAACCGATACTATAAACGTTGAGCGCGCGTCTACTTTTACCTGGAAACTTGGCGTCAAGGCATCAGCTGAGAAACCTAGGTACATAATTATAGGTTTTCAAACGGATCGTGACGGCAATCAAACTATGAATCCTTCCGTTTTCGATCATTGTAATCTGAAGAACATGTACGTGATGATGAATCAGGACCGATACCCAGCCGTCGACTATAACCTATCATTCCCGAATCAACAGTTCTCGCGAGCGTACCGAGAAGCGTCCACGTTTAGTAAAAAATTCTATGGAATGAGCGAACTGATAACGCAAAGTAATATCACTCCAGCAGACTTCAAAGATCTGTTCCCAATTATGGTGTTTGATGTGAGCAAGCAATCAGAGCGTTTGAAGGACTCGACAGTCGATATCACGATCAAAGCTACTTTTAATGATGTGGTGCCAGCTCGAACGCAAGCTTATGCAGTGATAATTTGCGACAAGTTACTCAATTTTAAGTCGGATGGTAATAAAATGAGCGTTGTGTATTAAAAAAAATATCTTGTACTAAAAATGAAAAAGGAGGATGACGTGGAAATATAAATTCAAAACTAAATGTAGTTTCGAATTTAGGGTCGTAAGTATGCTGCTGAAAAGTCATGGGCTTCAATGTTTACAGCAGCGTTTGCTATAACAGCTATCTCGAGGTAGTCGGTATTAGTTAATCGAACTAGACAAGTACCCGATACATTATTATTCGCTCCAGCCGTACCCCCACCACCGAAATCACCTCCACCGCCGGGCATCTTCATGTACACCCTCCCATTTTTGATCAAGGAAACATTACCAGAAGTTCTAACAGTATCGGCGTGAAATTCCACAAACACCGAAACCATATAACATCCAGCTTTCTTAGGAAAGAATCGTTGCAAATTGATGAAACAATTATCCGGATCGAATCTTTTTGTATTAAAATTTACTGTCGTGGAGGTGCTAGCGGGAATAGCCTGGGCAGCGGAGGTGAAAGCACTAAACGCCGGGCCAAAGAATCGGTTGGTAGTGGTTACTGCAGAAGCAATTTGTCCGTCAACATATTTTTTATTTGTCAAATGATTATCGTTGGATGGTACATTATCGTGATTCGTTATCAAATCTATGGTTTGTCCGTAACTTACAACCTCATCCATTCCAGCATCTGGATTATTCGTTATGGGTAGGCCTGTGATGCAGTAGCCATTCATATTTAGATCTCCAGTAGCCGGGTTTGCTCCATCTACCCTTAGAAAAGTATTGTTGACTTGGGATAATGTGATACCCCCTGCTATTACTCGTGGCGCTGTTACACCACCCATTCGTCCAAATATATCAACAGGCATTTTATATAATTAAGATTTTTTCCCAGTCGCTATTGTCGAAGGAATGCGATGGAAAAATCCTTAGCTACTATACCCACAGCGGCGTGTGAATAAACGCCTATCTCGAGGTAATCGTCCTCGGTTAGATAAAGTATGGTACTACCAGTTGCATTGATAGTTGAACCTGAGGCACCCACTCCACCCGCAATTTGCATATGCACCCCTCCATTTTTATACAGGTAAACAAAACCCGAAGTAGCAGCACCGAATAAACGAAATTCTATGTGCGTCGAAACGATATAGCAGCCGGCTTTATCAGGAGAGATCTTATTCCATCCTACGCGATGACGGATATCTCTTTCGAATCTTGCTATATCGAAAGAAACTTTTGTGAATGTATTGGCGCTTATTGCTTGCGTAGCTGAAGTGTACATGCTAATCATAGGTCCGATTGCTTTTGTGTCGACATATTTTTCAGCCGTTGCATCGACGTATTTCTTATTAGTCAAATGATTATCGCTCGACGGTACATAATCGTGATTCATTATCAAATCTATAGCTTGCCCCTGACTTAGAGCCTCATCCATTCCTGCATCCGGATTATTCCTTGTAGGTAGACCTTTTATCACATGGCCATTCATATCTAGATCTCCAGTAACAGGGTTTGCTCCATCTACCCTTAGAAAAGTATTGTTTGCTTGAGTTAATGTGACGCCGCCCGATATTACTCGCTGCGGTGATTCGCTAACCATTTGTCCAAATATGTTTACAGGCATTTTATTAGTATAAATTATTTATAACTTCCTGAAATTTACAACCGTCTGACACAGTCTTTTTTAGGACGTATAGGCATAGATGGCCGCAAAAGACTTCATTATCTGGTTGAACGCGTTCGCTGTTGTAGTAGACGGGACTGTGTAAATAATTTATCAGTTCGGTAGGAGGAGGTAGGCCGTAGCTGTCAAAATATATTTTATCCTTGCCATTCTTTAAAAAAGAGCACCAGTGGGTCCCTCTTCCTTGCGAGTCGTCCAAGTTTAGTATCCCGCACTCATTTCGTCTAGGTTTTTTCGGTAGTTCATCTCGTAAGAAGACGCCACGGAAGTTTGGGATATTTAGTTTTTTCGCGGTATCAATCAGCTGTATGTTTGAGAGAGGGATATTTGGAAGTACTACGCCTTCGACATTTATATTTTTGTTTATCTTAAAGCTCATTTTTATTTGTTTCTTCTAAATATTGAAAAAAGATAGTGCATATAGGAAAAAATCATTCACTTTTTCTTCCTTCATTTCATATAGCCGGCGATCTATTTCGTTCGATTTTTGCATATTTTTAACTGAGAACACCGGGCGTATGTTCTTCCAATTCATAGCTTCTAAAAGTTCTTCTTCAACTAGCAAATTGAACGATGATATTGGTAAAACGTAGTCGAGGTGCCAAACCGAACCGTAATTCTCCATTGTCATTCCCTCTTCTAATTGAAATAGGATCCATCTTTGAAATATTTTAAAATCAATGCCTAATATTTCCCGCATCATTCGCGACCTGGGGCACATTTGGTAAAATTCCATTTTATATTATGAGAATTTTATTTATTTTCTTCTAAATATTTTATAAAATTAAACGCTTTTTCCACCTGATCTATTTTGTTCGCTTTTTGCATATTTTTTTCCAATAGTACCGGGCGTATATTCAGCCAATTCACAGCTTTATCAAGTTCTTTTTCATCGAACGATGATATTGGTGAAACAAAATCGAGATGCCAAACCGAACCGTGATTGTCCATATTCATACCCTCTTCAAATTGGAACTCGATCCATTTCGTAAATGTTTTAAGACCGATACCGAGTTTACTTTTGAGACATTCTGGGATTTCCATTTCACATTTTAGGTCTGTCATTTTATCACGCCGTTGGGCTTCTACGTGGGTGAGATAATATTTATGTCTACAATTTTTGCATACATTAGCATATCCATCTTTTTGGAATCGATTTTTATCGTATTCCGATATGTTCTTCTCTATTTTGCACCCGCTGCAAACTTTTCTTTCCTTTGTTTCTCTGTTCTCTAGCATTGCATATTTATGTGCACGTTCCTTTGCTTTGGTATTATGACACGTTTTACAGCTCGTATAAATTCCGTTCCTTTTTGTTTTATCTTTATGAAATTCGTTAAAACTTTTTTCAATCTTACAACAGCAGCAAACTTTTTTGTTTTTTGTTTCCCCCACTTCAAGCTCTGAGTATTTTTGTCTAAGTTCCTTCGTTTTGATAATAACACACTTTTTACAAGAAGCAAAATAGCCGCTCTTATTACGTTTGTTTTTGTAAAATTCAGTTAAGCTTTTCTCCATTTTGCAATTGGTACATAATTTTAAGTCTGCCATTTTATATTAGGATATTTTTTTTCTTAAGTAGATTTCAATAAATAGTGCCCATATGCTAACGTGCTTATACCATCGTTCATTATTACTCTTTTATCGTCTGCAGCGGATAGTGCGACTTTGTTTACCTCTTCTGTATAGATATCGTGAAGATGGGATCGAATCACGTTCATTTTTCTCGATTGTTCTTTCCTCGTAAACAAGCAGTTCTTATAATCTTCATGGCTTATGGATTTCTTAACGACATTTTTCTTAACACCCTTGCATTTTTTATGGTCTACGCCGGCCATCTTATACGAATACAACTTGGATCTAAGTCCCACAAATTCTTCTATTTGTTTACCTGAAGCTTCGTCCTTGAACAAACCGATCACTTTCTTGTTCACTCCGGTTTCAATTCCGGATGGGTGGTCCTTTGGATAGTCTGACGTGTCAAACAGGCTTTGAACATCAGGTGCTATATCAGCGTAGAAGTCTTCGGTCTTAATTTCATAGGCTAAAGAATCAGTATCTGTGAATAATAGCTTAGTCCTATCTCCATACTTGTCCTTGATGTAATTATAATGAAAAGAATACATTAGAGTTTTACTCAAGTCTAGGATACACATACCGAGATATATCGGCTTGTTATAGAGCAACGAAGTCTTCTTCATGTGAACAGCGATTAGGTTTTGATCAAAAATAGTCCGACTGCCGTAACTCGTTTTAGCCGCTAGTTTTATGGCTTGCTTCTCGCTTGAAACCAGTTTAATATCTACGCGAGACTCTATATTTTCACAAGTCTTACCAAACACGCTATTGTTCATAAGTTTGAAAAAGTCTTTCTCGAAATCATTGGTGGCTTTAGTCCTCAGGTTAGTATTTAGGTCGATATATTTTTTCAACCAGGTGCTTTCTTCAAATTTAATTCCTCGATGAATTTTAGTAATCTTCAAACCTAGGCTTTCATACTGCTTCAAATTTTCGTAATGGGTTATGTACTTTACTTTATCATTCAGATTTGGGATGAGTTTAGGTACAGTCGAAGATTCGGGTGTAATATTCTCAGGGGCGAGAGGGTAGTCGTTGTGAAGATCGTGTAAATCTTTAGGGTATTCCAAGTCCACCTCCAATATACACGGTATCGATCTCCATGCGTTTTGCTCATCATCAGTCATCCATTCGAAACCGTGAGTTGGTAGTTTCTTACACATTGCCCAACCGTACAAGTTGTTGGCGTCTAAATAGGTTATAAATGATGAAGGTTTGCTATTGTCAAACGTGGACATGTACTTATTGTTTGCTTGCCCATAACGATGTGAAATTGTGCTAACACCACCTCTTATCCCATGCTTGACCATTAGTATCATATCGTAGTCGCTTAATAATTCCAACTTTACTCCAGTCAACTTTAATGAGGCATCCCATGCTAATCCAGGAGAAGTGTAATACCAGGCGGGATCCAGGTTGTAGTTCTTCATACAAACGTCTCTGAAATTCTCAAAGACATCGGCTAGTAGGAGAACATCACTCACGTTATATAAATCGTGATATTCTCTGAATGTTTTGAAACCGAATTCTTTCCATACCTCCTGTGCATGGTTGTAGTCTTCGTCACTGATGCCCGAGTCGTTTAGTTTTGAATAGAATGCTGACTTTAGCGGTAGTTCTGTTTCATTCAATTGATCGATGGAACTAACGTGGTCGTATGGATAAACCCCTTTTCTAAGCAAGAGATCGAGTCGATTACCTGTGTAGTACTTGCTTACATTTTTACACTGGTCTTTACTTAGATTCTTCGATAAAGCGTCGAGACCCGCTGGCATGAATCTAAAACTATCGATGAAACGTAATTCTCGTTTGACCGCTTTCTCTTTCCCTTCTTTGTTTATAAACTTATCGACTACGATCTCTCTGCTAAATGAGATATACTTTTCTTCGTTGCAGGGTATGCATTTAATCTGTTCATTATTACCACCCCGTAATTTCTTCACGAATAGATGGCTATCGTAGCCGGTTAGATTATGGAATACTACTGGGAAAAACTTGGGGACTTTATACTTTAGATTACAAATCTTATGAGCCGCGCCTCTGAATTTACCAGTAAGATGACAGTGGTCCCTTACTCGCATGTTATTGTCACTATCATCATCAACAAAGAACTCGCCCCCGCATATATGACAAACAGTAGCCGAGTCGTATAGCTCCTTGTCGTCCTTTCCAAATATCATTTTCTCTGGAAATTTAAATCGATTATAAATATCTTTTATATCCACTATAAGACTGTCAATAAATATCTGCGCTACATCATCGTCTTCGCTCTTCGCTGTGAATGTTACGGGGGCTTGTGAATATAGGTCATCGTCGAAACATTTTATGTGGTAACAAAACGAGCTAGGAGTATGTTTCTGGTATTTATTGGTGTAAGACGTGCTGGGATCGGGTTGGCATGTATCGATCGGTTTAATGAAGGATTCGAAATCCGCATAGATAATAAAAGGTACTCGCATTTTTCGATAATAATTTTTAAAACTCAACATAGTTCCTGGGCTTGGGAGTTCTATTCGTTGAGCGTCATGTTGCGAACAGTACTCGATGTGTTTTTCAAGCGAGTCTTTCGTTCTGTAACCGATTAAACATCTTCTACAATAGTGCATCGAATTTACAGATTTTTCTGTTCGTGCCGCCATCAATCTATTAAAGTTCTTGATCCAACAGTAATGTTTCTTTTCATCGTCGGAAATAAGCAGTAGATCTACGCAGGTATCGCTTTCATGCTTCGATATGTATAATGGGTATACGCTCTTTTCAAAACCAAATACGCTAACGCTAATGTTATTACAGCGCTCAAACTTATTTATAATATTAGCATCAGCAGCAACTGGAAACACGATACCGCTCCAATCGAGTTTCTTAGATTGTTCTATCAGGTCTTTAGTGATTCTTTCAGGGTGCTCATCAACTGGATTCAACGCTCTAGTAATACACCATTTGAAACATTCGTCGTCTTCGTTTTTCATATTAATAATAGCCTTTTTATTAGCTAAATACTCGGGAAGCTGAATATATGAACTACCTTTCAATGGCTTGTATACCACTGTATCGATATCCAACTTCAAAACGGCTCTGAATCTCCAATTGCTACCTCGCATCTGATAACTCGCCATGCTCTCCTTAATTTTATCCACTGCGTTGGTATATATTTCCTTCACATCGGTTGCTTCTAAAATAATATCAGTCTTTGATTTGAAATTAGGCTCAGCCGTTGTTATTTCACCGGATTTTATGTCTACTTTCTCCATTACACACATGAGATTGAGTTGAACTTTTACCCCTCGATTTTTCGCTAACAGCCTAACTACCTGCGATCTTACAGCCTTGAGAAAAGATTCAACATCGACCCTGTTGTTGCCCTCGATCGTGTATCTTTTTGTAAACCCTTTGATAGCCGTCGCAGTCTCTTGAAGTTTGAACCTGTGAACGGGTGGTTTGATTTGAGGGGGTAACTGACTAATCTCACTAGTCAACCAATCTGGGAAAGTAGCTTTATTTTTCCCCACAAATTTCCAAGTATTCTTTTCCAATAATGCCGTAAGTTCCGCTATTCCTAATCTTGAGTATCCTCTTTGACCTCTCCGTTTCGCAATTTCTCGCAATTCTCGTATAGTACCATGAGTACGCGTTGGAGCCTTGATGACTGGAGCCCAAGCGCTTTGTCGATCTCCCTGCTTTATGAACGCGATGAGTTCCGTTTTTGGTAGTTTTGAGTATCCTTTTTGTCTTCTCTCTTTAGGAATTTGTCGCAATTGTTTCAGATTATACGCTGTGTAGTCCATTTTATATTGGGATTTTTTGTCTTTAAGTCGAGATGCATATTCCATTTCTCAGTTATTTTATATACACAAGAGAAAAAAAATATTTTGATCGAGTGACTCATCATCGAAACTACTGGAAATTCCCCGCATGATGAGACATAGGCGCGTGCTGGGGTGGTTATGGGGTGGCATATTTTTTTGATGAGTCGGCATATTTTTTGAACCATGGTTATGGGTTGACAAATTTTTGAACCATGGTTTGGGTAGTTGGCAGAAATTGGCAAGAAAATATTTTTTGTGTTTTTTATAAAATAGGAAAAAAAAATTTGTGTGTTGGAAAAAGTTGAACCATGGTTATGGGTGGTTTATTTTTTTGACCTGTGGTTATGGGTCGGCACATTTTTGAACCATGGTTATGGGTGGTTTATTTTTTGACCTGTGGTTATGGGTGATTTGAAAAAGTTGAACCATAGTTAAGGTCAAATGTCCCAGAATAGTCTTAATCTATCTACTCTCGTAGTTGTATGAATCTGTTCTTGTTAACTTATTTTTCTATCGTAGCCTACAGGTTTTTAGTTGTTAATAGCTACTGTTACTTTGGTACAATAAATGTAATGGATATGGTTTACAGTTATGGTTAAGGTCATCATTGTTATCAGCGGCAGATAAATCAGTTACCGTATTTAAGAGCCAAATACAAATTCATCGACATTTTAATAATTGCCAAAGTACAATTAAAATTTTTTGAATTTCTGCTTTTTAAGAAAAAGAGCATGAGGAACACTGTTACCTGATGGAGCAACTGGATCTGGTGATGCACATCGCGCTTCCCCGTATAAAACGTTGTCGAATAATACTGTTTCGTGTTCAACGAGTTTGATGTCGTTGTTTGAAGAGGCTGCACAATAAATTCAAAACATCAAAATTATACTATTGCGCAAACAATACAAATTTAAAAGACACAATTATATAATTGTGCAAAACAATGCAAATTTAAACGACACAATTGCTCCCGAGCAAAGCTACATGCTGTAGCCTATCATTAAATTTAATGCCCGTTAACAATTAGACGCACAATATTATAACCAATGACTAAGGGGGCATCTTAAAAGTATGGGCTTAATTATGCACATGTCTTAAGTCAGTGGTGTAGCCAGGAATTTATGATGGGGGGAGGTTTGGATTTTTTGGTCTGGCCGGATGCCCTTTCTGACACCAACCCAACAGTATTACAGCAAATAAAATGGGAATAAAGTAACAAAAGGAATAAAGTAAGAAAAACAATTGTAACTACAAGCAATTGTTTTGTTTCTCTTATTTAAGTGGATAATTAACCTTTAAAAAAATCCTAGGTCGATGGGGGGGTTAATCCAGTTAGATGCATTTGATTGGATACACTGCAATAGCACTCGAGTCATACAATCATCCATTGCGCAGATTTATATAGCTCCCTTCAAAGCAACTACTCTTGGGTGCTCCCGCCCGACCAAGTCCCCCATGACGATGAAGTGCATGAGGAAGCATATTGAATCATTTGATCCTGAGTATACCATAGATTATAAACGCGCTGATTTTGATGTGGCAAAACGCAAACAGAAACTATATTATGGAGGAATAGGATGTTGCAGAGTTTTGCGCATTTTAAGGCTGCAGGTGTAGCCTAGATCCAATAGTCAATATTTAATAAACTATGACTATGTGGTTATGTGAAACTACAACGCTTACACGATAAGTGTTTAAAGCAGTAACTCACTATATAGTATAATATTATATACCACCTATCTTTTGGGCGCCCTGACAAAACAGCCCCGTCGAAAGCGCCCAAGACCAAAAATGCCCTGTAAAAACAGTCCGTCAAATCGCTCTGTCGAAGTCACTAACGACAGTACAGTTCCACAATAGCTCAAATGACTTTAACGGTACAAGTAATGTACCTATTTCGATTTAAGCGCAATGTGAAACTTCATTCGACAAAGCTCTGACGGGGCTGTTTTGCGGGCTAGTTTGACTTGTTACCTATCTTTGGATGTCATTCCGAAAGGATCTGGGTAAATATTTGCTCTGTAATAACCCAGACTGCGGTAAACGGTAAAGTGAAACTATGGGCATATTCGGTGCCTTGGAGCCGGAAGGTTACTGTTTCAAATCCACCTCAAGCCGCCGCGAATCTTGAAGGGGCGCTATAACAAATGCTCAGACATACATAAGCTACATACAAGTTGCTCAATTAAACAAGTATAACCTAGGCCGCGTGTACGTTCAAGAAACTGAGACCATCATGATTGTCTCTATCTTGACAGCATAACATTTATTATTCCGTCTCATGTTAATGCAATGAATAGCTAATTACCTGGATGATTCGACGACGTTGAAGCAGAGACTTGCTGCTGGCCAGGATCTCTCACTTTAGTCTTATCGTAGCGATTCGTTGGCTGTCTATGCGGTGGCGGAGCTGATGATTCGTCCGTGCTAATTGCTTGAAAGTCTTCTCAAGACAAATGCAACACAGTCACTGTATAGCAATCTATCGATTAGCTAGCAATTCATTCATTCGTTCATTCCGAAAACGTATATAGCGCTTCTTCAAGAAGCCTACTCAGAGGTGCTCCCAGTCCAACCACAGCTAAAAAGATAGGTCTTGAGCAACTGGTAGAAAGCAGGCAAATTATTCCGGGGTAGTAAGCGTAGTGCAATCGTGAGCCCATTCCATGTGGACGGGCCAGCAACCGAGAAGGCTCGACGCTGTCTGGTAGCAGAGCGGGTTCGAGGGACTTCCCATTGGCCGAAGCGCGTAAAGCTCGACGGGAGGTTATGTGAGAGATCAGATAAGTAGGACGGAGCACTATCAGTGATGCACCGCCAATCGTTTTGTGTGTCCTTTTGTTGCGAATCGGTGGCCCTGTAACTCCATCCACCTTGTCACCTAACCGGGCCACCACATTTTGCTAACCTGCCTTGTGGGGGAGAAAACATAGAAGAAGGGCGATGAATGATCAGATACAGGAGAGGGAAAAGACGGAAGAGGAGGAGCAGGAGGAGAAGTAGAATAGGCATAAAAACAGAAGGATGAGTAAATGGGAGAACGAGGAATATGCAGGATAAGAATGAGGAGAGCAGTAGTAAGAACAAAAGGTTAGTAATAGCGAGTCCATTCAGTTAAGTTTTCATAGGGAGAATTAATTTTATTGTGGAACGCAGGGCGCATAGACTATAAGGAATCAAATCTTCAATGTAAAGATTGAGTCAATGGTCAAACCACGATACACAGACGTATGAGTAACAATGGTGCTCGATAGTATTGAGTCAATACTAACGGCGATTCGTCTGTTTTCTAGAGCGACAGATGCGAGTGACAAAAATTGCGATTACGACGATGACGATTCCAATGGCGACTGAGATTCCGATCACCACTATCATAGTTGTTGACGTAAGGCCTGAAACTGAGTTGTCATTTGCTACAAAAGAAAAGGATTAATTTCAATATAAGGCTGAAGAAAACTACTCTACGCTAATTTTAAAATTTCTGGGGAATGCAAGTATTTCGGTTCAATGATCCGATATTAGTTGTACACCAGTGAATCGCAACATGCCCGCTTTGGAAGTTTTAGATTTCCAACCGATATTGACTAGCCTACATGTAATATATAGAGGGACTCAAACATATTAGACATTCATGTATGAAGGCTATGTAGGCTATATCATATGACATTGTATACCGGTATATTGTATATATGTATATGTATATGTATATATTACGGCTTTTACTGATTAAAATAAAAGTTTCGGTAAATCTTCAAAATTAAGTGTCGATTAAGTGATTAAATAAGAATAATATGTCGTTAAAGCGTGAATACTGGTTGGTCAATCACTGTTTTCTTTCACAAGCAACATAAGTAGGCCTAATTCCATATGCTAAAGTTCACCGTGCTAATCTGGCCTAAGCTGCTGCGTTTCTTATAGCAGAACATTAGACGAATAGCTCAGCTACTCGCTTTGTCACTCCTTATGTAATATATTATAATCAGGAAGAGACTAGGACTATCAGAGCATGAGAAACAATACAATGTAGAATTGTAGACAGGCTATAAGAAACCACCAAAACCGATCGAATAATGGTTTTCGAAATGTGCAAGTTGTGAAGATGTCATTCAGCAAGAGAATAATTTTATCCTGTGTCATATTTCTACAGTATAATATTTAAACTGTGAAATTTGGCCTATAGATAGTTTTTCCTGTCTGCATGTAGTTTTCTTCATCCTGTAACTTACACTAGACGAGATTAACATTTTTTATTTTTTTTATTTATCACTGAAAAGCGAAATATTTTCTAAGGTAGGCTATTTCTTATCGGATCAGAATACCTGACTGTAATTGTAGCTAAATTAAATATGTAACTTTAATTAGAGAAATAGAGAAAGAGAAAGCATGGTACCAAAATATTAAATTCACGTAGGCCTACGCGAATGAAATTATGCTATAAATACTATGATGTACTCCATGTGAAACTGTCAACTGCATAGATTGACGACCAGGTTTTATGAGTAGCCTAGAGATGATAAAGGAGCGATATTGGAATAGAAGCGAATGTATGGAGAAAGCAAATTAGGCCACGTAATCTTCATACATGCATTCACATGCATAGATCCATTCTGCGTTACCAGAACAATATCATTTAGTTATAGGTCCTACAAAACATTAGGGCTGCCAACCGTCCCGGATTCGCCGGGACAGTCCCGGAATCGGCCCTGTGCGTCCCGTGTCCCGGCTTGATCTCAAATTGTCCCGGAATTTGTGGTAGAGATGCACTTGACAAAATGTTGTTATTTTGCACGTTAAATTCGGCAAGTTATGAGATGATTTTGCGTTCTGCGCTTTATTAGACTTAACGTTGTTGGCTGAACATCGAATGTTGAACAGCAATGCAGGGGTTCAAGTCTTGAAAACTTTACAAACCACTGACACTCAATAGCATAGGCCTACTGTGTCGTATGTAGCCTATAATGCAAGTCCGTTCTAATGCTTTTTGAAAGATGACGTGCTGATTTCCACGACTTTGTACCTATGCAATATATGTGGACAGTGCAAATTGATATAGGGGCCTAAATGTCATATCTAGTGACTGCGGGCGTCCCGGAATGGCAAAATCAAGAGTTGGCAGCCCTACAAAAAATATATGCATAAGTCTACTCAAAGGCAATAGAAATAATAATCAAGCTTACCCGTAATTTCGATGATGAAGAGTTGGCTGGTGGCATTTCGCCTAACTCCTCGAATGATGACATAGGCCTCACATTGATACGTAAAGTGACCACTTTTAGTGAGTACTAAAGTTTGGTTGCCGTCTCGAATTTCCAATTTACTCTCATTCTGTTGAATTTGCCACCACTTGTAAAAGATTATTCCCAGAGTTCCCTCGATCTCAGGTTTACATGTGATGCTGTCACCCACGATGCATTTTCCAGCAGAACATTTGTTTGGGTTGGACAACACAATTTCTGCGCGTATAACTTGTTCTGCAATAGCAATAATAACCATTAACGACCTTATAATAAACTCAAGCGATTCTTCTCGTATTTTTGCCAGCAATAGCTAATTAATTTCTTCATATTATCTAGGCCTACATGGTAGTCAGATTCTATACCGTCGCTGTGTTAATTTGACAGGTGCAAGACTTGACTGGAACATTTTTTCGATGAAAATAATGTAAACTACCATGGATTACATCAATTTAGTTGAGCATTTGAAAAATATATGCTTTGGGGATTATAATTATTATTGTTATTATCATCGACCTTTTTTAAAGCACACCTTCAACGTTTCTACTCAGAAGCGCTCCCAGTTCAATAACGGCTAAATAAGGCAGTTTTTAAACGAGGAAGGAGCATAGAGGTGTGACCTCTAGGCACCAGGCGGGGTGCAACAGGAAGCCCATTCCAGGTTCTAGGACCAGACACTGAAAAAGAGAACCGCTGCATTATAGTATTCTGTGAGCGAGGGGCCAAGAGGCCAGCTTGTTCAGCCGATCGGAGGTCAGATCGCCGCTGGAGCATTGCTGCGTAAAGTGTGTTTTTATAACGTCAGCTGGTCGCTCAGGGCCGTGTATAAGGTTCTTCGTGTGTCGGTGCAAAGTGTTGCCGTAGGGGCATAGTAATAATAATATAATATTCGTTTTATTGAAAAACCAGTCGACATAACGCGACAGTTAACAAGCACACAGGAGCAGCAAATAAAGTCTAGTAAACGTTTTTATACAGCAACCGTGTTATGAAATTTTGATTGTTTTTATTGGTAAGTTCGAATGGATGCGGCGTTCGAGCGGTCGTTCGAGCGGTCGTTGGCTTTCCAAAAGCAATGGCCACGTGTAAATAAGTATATATATCGTAAAGAAATTTATATAGTCCTATCGGGCTTTTATGGTAGCTACACTTTTAATTAATGTTTTCTTGCACTTACTTATTTTACAAAAGATTTAGGCCTATAATAGCTATTAGACCTATAAGTAACACTGAGACCCGCTGCACTCGCATAAGACATTAAATTTTGGCCAATAGCAAACTATTCGGCTCAGGGGCATTCAGTGCACCGCACCGAATGGACCTATGTTAAACACGGCCCTGTGGTCGCTCAAGTTGACCTATTCAAATAAACTACGAAAGGTCATATGTTGTGCCTACTAATGTATTTTGACCGAAATCAGAAACAATAGGGATCAAACTTACTCCACTCCAGATAAGTGTTAAGAGTTTTTGAATAAATTGTGATGCTGTTGGCAATCAACTGCACTGAGCAATTATAAGACTGATGGACAGATGAGTTCGCTATTGTTGTATATCCCACAGAGCAAGACGTTGGACGGTTTCTCGGATAACAGACAGTCATGTTTACAGTGGTTCCAGAGATGTCTTTTATGCTGAGATTGGATGAAATATCAGCAGATCCGCTGAACGAAATATTGCAACACAAACTGACTGATTTTCCAGTCGCAACACTGGATATGACAGAAATCTTTGGTTCCGAAGCTGAAATTTTAAAAAAAGTTACGCAACTGCAGAGAGAAAAAATATATGTAGGGCCTATTGCATATTGTAGTGTCAGTCACGACAAGAACACTAGTTCGATACACGATGAACGGTGTTTCTCTCTTCCCACCTGAAGTGATTAGCCTACACATTATAATCTACGACATCACCCCCATGATTTTACCTTGCCGGTCAAGAACGATAGAAATTTTATCCCACGACTGATTTACGATGTACTTAACTGAACAAATTTCTTTTTTCATTTTCTTTTTTACTCGTGTAATATCAAACAGAGCTTGATCCTCAATTCACTCAGCATCTTCTTGACGATTATTTTTCATTATCCAAACTCTAAACTGTTGCTTTTAACCCTCGGAGGCTAACCTGGGGTGTTTTTTTCACCCCACTGTCAGTATTTCCCCTTAATTTTTTACTGCTTTGAAATTTTGCAATGCGCTTTCGTGTATCTGTTCATAGATGATTTTTGCTTAATTCCACAATTTTTAATATTTTTATATTGAATGCATGGTCACGTGACTGACGTCATATAGCCTAATGGCCATTGTTATTAATAATTTATTTGTTTTGAAGAGGTTTCGACGGTTATCTGCAGCCAATGAAGCTAAACTGATGCCAGAATTGATATCAATGTATTGAAAATGATGATAGTGATGATGATATTAAAGAGTTTGTTGATTGTAATGAAGTCTTGGAGCTAGATAATGTTGAAATCGATGATGTCATAGACATAGCCTATGTGCTGCAACTTTGTATGGGGAAAGCATGCAACAAAGCGTTACTTGTGTATAGATGACCGTAGACTCGATGACTATACTAATATTTTAACATAGTTGGGTTTCATAGTTTATCAATTCCATGCTGAACTTGAATTAGGTGTCATTTTTGATCAAACATGGTCTAATTTTATATCATAGGCCTCAAATGGCGTGGGGTGAAAAATATACCCCAGGTTATCCAATATGTGATTTTTTCATAGGTTAGCCTCCGAGGGTTAAACCTTGCTGCGATTTTGTCAATGAGTCTCCAGTAAAGGAATAGTAATAAAAGTAATAGTTAAAATGGACCTATAAAGACAACCTAATTCAGTATCAACCGATGATGATGAGATGATGATGAAATGATGATGACGGCGGGTTCTCTGCCCGAAGGCAGGTTAATTGGTTTCATGTCCCTAGAGATGAGGTGAATGTCGTGGTTTCCCGTTGCTTTCCCCATGCAGAATTCTGGGTGAGCAACTTGTCAAAGTGGCTTGAAGTAGATTTGAACCTGCGATCATTCGGTAACATGGCGCGGAACTTACCGCTGTACCACCACGTCCCATATAGTCATTATAAATTATTATTCAGAATAATAATATAATGACTTTGAATCGGTTAGGAATTATTATTTTAATACAATAACGATGTTAAACAAGACGAATTTACTGGTCTACTCCAGCAGGACCATGCAGTAGGTATGCAGAGCATACCTACTGCATGTGGCGTAGACAAGGGGTTTAGGGAGTTGAACCCCTCCATTGGCTTAGGAAAAATTGTTTAAAAAGGTTATTTCTCCACTTAAACAAGAAAAACAAAACAATTGTTTGTAGTAACAATTGTCTTCGTCCCTTTGTTACTTTATTCTTTGATTATTTGATTTATTTATTGTAACACTGGTGGGCTGTGTCAGGGAGGGCGTCCTTAACCACCACCACCCCCCCCCCCATAATAAATTCCTGGCTGCGCCTGATGCAAAGGCACTCAATGGGGTAGGGCTATCATTTACAATAAATTTTAGACGAAAAGGACTGATATAGAATATAAAAGTGCAGATTCAAAATGGCCAGACAATAAAGACTACATGTACATGTATTAAATGCAATATGCAGTGAGGCTGGAGACGGCTGGGTCACATTATGGTAAAAGTGTGGATTACTAAGCTTATACGAAATGCTTTAGAGATGTTGATGGTTTAGTCAACTTGTGCTCAAAAAATTTGATGCATGCTCAGTACTCACCCAAAACCACCACGAAAGTTGTCGTAAAACTTTTCGTATCGTCACATTGGCATACGTACAATCCAGACTGAGACAAATTTATCTGGTTCATTAAAAGTGCAATCGTCTTATGATCAGTCGTATTAGTCACGGAGTATCCATCAGCGACATATTTATTTTTTGTGACATTTCCATTTCGTCCAAATCGCGGAGCTGTGTAGACAACAGTTTTATTTGTGAGGTCGGTTCCTATTTGCCAGGAGCTGATGGAAAAATCACCTCTCGTCACAGTACAATTGAGAGAAACGCTCTCTCCAACGACGACCACTGTAGAAGGCGGTTGAACATGAACAGAGCAGTTGTCGACAGCTAAAACAGACCGCATCATAGTTAAGCACACAACACGACTATTGATCATCAGCCTGAGTAGGTTAACTGTTCTTCGCAAAATGAACTAAGCCTATTAACAGGGTCGTTTTTAACATAGGCCTAATGCAATCCGCAAGAAGGCCGCTCAATCGGCACGCGTCCCTGTGGTAGCTTTCTGCAACGACGTTCGCAGGACTTTAAAAACGGCTATGACTATTAGACGAGATATGCCTACAGTAGGACCTACTAGTCAACTGTGTTCATTCATTCATTTATTCAAGTATTTATATAGCGCCTCTTCAAGTAAACTACTCAGAGGTGCTCTCGACTCCAGCACGGCCAAACCGTTTTGTTGTCATAAAAGAACTCATCTTGGTCCACAGGTTCACGCCAATTATATGTTCTTGCGTTTTTTGGTTTGTGCTCAGAATTTTTTCTAAGAATAGACAATGTTTTTAAATTAAATTCTCTTATGCTGATATAGAAGGCAAATTTTAAAACTATTTAAGTGCTCTGGATATGCAATGCATATTATTTTGTTTTAATTATGTTGGATCACTTTTTGCCTTGTATCGTGGGTCAAATAAAGCCCGAGCAAAAACTTTTGTGGTATTTAAAAGCTTGAGACAAGACCTTTGAAAAATCACCTTGATAGGCCTACTGTTTTTGGTGTGCGCGCCACATAGCCTACAAACACGGATATTAAAAAACTCTTCGCAATGAAAAGGAGTAGCGTGTCTGATAGGGGCCTATTGCAAATGTTGTAAGATCAGTTGCTGGAATGATTACACAATGCACGCCTTACATGCTCCATTGCTCCATGGTAAGAAAATCAAATTGAGTCTATCCGTAGTAAATTAAGGAAATAGGCTATGCCTAGACCACTTGATCATGTAATAATACAATATACATTTAAAATAGCTTACAATATGCATCTATTAAAAGCCATTGTACCTTCGGCAAAACTTGACGTCGACAGCCATAAGAAAAGGAACACATGCCAGCAGTTGATCATTCTGGTAGCTTCAGTAGAATCTCAAGTACATCATTATAGCGATATGGCGTTTGTCCAGCTCTTAGTCTCTGGTAGGCCCCTATCTATTCTGTATTAAATAAAAGTCATTTAGTTCGTATAGGTTAATAATTTGCATTTCAACAATTATAGCAGTTTCGCTTACACAGAGATCACCAGAGAACTTCGCGGGTCTTTTAAAATTTGATTAAATGTAAATGTAAATGTAATCGAATTTTTATATAGCGGCTGTCTATGGCCTCGACCCTGAGGGTGAGATCCTTCACCACCGCTCGCCCGCTTGAATGGACGCCACGCCATTTAAGTCCCCGTGGACAGACCGTGCTAGCCCGAGATTTTGAATCTCTGAAATAGCCACCTTCGGGATTCGAACCGTGGCCCGCACGCTCTCTTTCACAAACTCGCGGCCGCCAGCTCTCTTATCGAGGTTGCTAACTGGGCTAATTAGATTGATCAGGCAGTCTAGTCTATAAAGAAACACAGCCAAAATTACATCACTGTCCCTACTAGAGCAGTGTCAGTCCCAAACCCGGAAAATGTAAGAGGGCAATAATTATAGGCTACTAAGCATCCTTGTCTGACACAGCAATATTAAACAGAATCCAATTATTGAGCACGGCTGTTTCACCAAGGCATAGATTTCTTCATCTCAAATGTAGCCTATGAGCGTTTCCTCCTTTCAGCAGGCACATTCGGAGAGTCAGCGGCGCCCGCAGGATTTTTTTTTGTACGCACAGAAATTTTCGAAGGAGGGGCGAACAGGGAAAAATTTTCGTTAGGTCGCCGAAAAAACTGATGAGGTTTTTTTTTTTTTTAGTCGTCAACCTAAAATTTTCCAAAAACATACCCCTTTTCTATCCGCCGAAAAAACTGATGACCTTTTTTTTTTTTTTTTTTTTTTAGTCGTCAACCCACAATTTTCCAAAAAACATACCTCTTGGGTCATCGCGCTGTACGCACTTACCTATGTGCGTACGTCTGCGGGCGCCGCTGCTGTACGCACTTGCGTAAGTGCGTACGCCTGCGGGCGCCGCTGCGGAGAGTTGTAAGTTTTGAAACAATGTGCTTTTACAGATTGTTCCTCAGAACGTCGAAAATGCCTATTTACCTCGTTAAATAAATCATCTGCTGAAAATTTGAAATTAATCTATATGAACATTTTGTTAAGCGCATCTGGCAGCAGAGCTATTTAGAAGCGCTCTCAGCGCGACAGGTTCATGGAAAGAGAAAGGCCTTCAAGCAGCAAAGAGATGCAGGTCTATTTCCTATCAGAATCCTGCTATGAATTCCACAGGGAAGGTCATTCCGCATTGAGTGACCCACTATAACGGAAGCGAATGCTGATACTGGGTTAATGAGTTTCCTGACCGAGGTACGAAGAGATCAAGGATCAAGGCGGTCAGGAGAATGAAGAACTAACTCCGCCACTGGCTGTTCTCTGCTAGTGCCAGTCCCAAGCCTGGATAAAGGAGGAGGGCGACACTAATCATCTTTGATATGGCAGTGTCGTTAAACATGGAACAAGGAGAATAAAGAGGGCGTGAAGATCGTGAAGAGAGCGGCTAGCACATAAAGTCGTAGATATTCTTATGCGCTTAAATTGTCTTTGATGTGTGAATAAAAAGGGTCGAGGTGGACCCTGGTGGACTAAGAGAGCCCTTCCGGATTGAGGGGCCGACCACCGAGAAGGCACGATTCTTCTTGGTGGCTGTGCGGGGTACCAGGGACGATGAGCGAACTATGCTCAGAGGAGCGGGGAGAGAGATTGACGACCAGTGCATTCAAGCAGGGCTTAAAGTGTGGCTGGACGATCATGGACGGCGTCTATGCAGTATGCACTTATTTTAAAATATGGGTACCGTCCTGCCATTAATTTGCCAGCAATGCCTGAAAATGTAAGTGGCGTCCAGGCACTTCTCTTGGACAGGTAAGGGGCGTCCAGACACTTATTTGTCCACACTTTAAGCACTGCATTCAAGGTACCACAGCAAATGTCACGAAGTATTCTTGAGCATTCAATCATTATAATATCTTTCTTGCAATTTTTCTATGAGGCACAAATAGACTATGCCCGCGTTGAGTAATACAACTTATAGAAGCAAAATCCCGGATGTACTGTAGGCGTATAGCCTTACATGGCTACGTGAACGCTGATCAGTTGTACCCTAGGCGATGACGCACAATATCCATTATGCTAGCATCTTGCAATTGTTATTAGTATACGACTATTATACGTCCGTATTGAAATTAGAGGATCACCTAAAGCCTACGCATAGGCCTAAGTAGGCTAAACGTTATAAGTCATTTCCGTGTATATAACAGAAATGGCCATTGTTAGAAGTCTATCAATGGAAACAATACGTTTTGGTAAAATACAGAAGGTGAAAATTGACTCAATGCCATGTGTTCACACTTCTAAATATAAATGAAATACTTTCATACGACGCTTCACTCTGATCATAGACTATTCAGTCTAAAGTAAGCCTACTGAAAGAAGAAGGAATCTATTATTGATCGACTATCAACCTCACAACGACTTTCAGCGCTGCAGGTAGGATAGCCTAGTCGGTATCGTGAAAAGTTTAACATTTACGTATGTGACTGTCTATAGGAATTACGCGATCCTTCATTTCAATAAGGGCTTATAGGCCTGCAACTAATTATAATTATGTAAAATTGTGGCATTGAGTTACTTAATATGGCACCTCTCCGTTAAGAGTAGAAAACCGATGGGACGCTATGCAGCCCAGTCTTAGACTCACTGCCAGACTGTTTTGTCACACGCGGTTAAACCAGTTGGAATCTGACTTCATGTCTAAGTGTGCGTTGGTTGATCGATACGTAAAAGAAACCTACCATGGATGGAGACTGACCCAGACGGGGTCTTGCCTGAGCTTTCAAAGCGTTTTCTTTTCAACATGAATAAAATTGAATAGGGCTCAGTGGTTATCTAGTTCTGTTGTAACTACACTATTGTCATATGACTCTGACAACGTTTGGCACAGTGTCATGGCGCCTAATTAGACCCACGTGGACCCATGTCATATGGTTTTTGTGAATTTGATGTAGCCTAAGCTCAAAACCACTTAGAGCCTACATCATCTGGAATTTCAAGCCATTGTGATTCTTTCACTTACTTTAGGAAGACAGCAAAAAGCTGTTCAACTTTTCTGATATTCAACTTTCTTTTCGAGGAGAATTAGCAACCTTCGCATATAGAGGCTGCGGTCTTTCACAAGTAAGTGTCCTTGTAATATCGTAATATTGAGTAAGCTTAGTGAGCGGGTTGATCGATCATTTTAATGATTATAAGAGGAGGACGAGGATGGCGAAGGACGAACGAAACTGCATTTTCCACGTACTAAATCTATCGGCCTACCGACAGTCGACCATGGCGACCACCTCTATTTGACTTATACCGATTGAATATTACACTTCTTTCTTTGCAACTTCCTTGGTTGGGGTATTCCAGCAAAGGCCAATAAACGAAAATATATGATAGCCTATATAAGTCATATATTATATTATATACTAATATAATATAATCAATTTATCATTTATGTATAATTATACAAAGAAGAACGGGAAGGGACAACTACGACTATGAGGAATGACGATGGTGATTACAATGACTAATGACGAATTGATGACAATGATGATGATGATGATGATGATGATGATGATGATGATGATGATGATGATGATGGTGGTGGTGGTGGTGGTGGTGGTGGTGGTGGTGGTGGTGGTGGTGGTGATGATGATGATGATGATGATGATGATGATGATGATGATGATGATGATGATGATGATGATGATGATTGATGATGATGATGATGATGATGATGATGATGATGATGATGATGATGATGATGATGATGATGATGACGATGACGATGATGATGAGGAGGAGGAGGAGGACGACGACGACGACGACGATGACGATGACGATGATGATGATACAATCACGACGTTGATAATCATGACGATGATATTGACGGCGATGATGATGATGATGACGAAGACGAGATCAACCGGAATCAGTTGGTAGCCTACTCGAGAATTAGCAATTCGCCTAGTTGAACTAGTCTATGTATAGTTGTATACGTTGATTGATATCTTCAGTCCACCTTTCACTATCCTATCTAACCTTTCAAGATCTCTAATATTCCAGAGATCTTGAACCACTTCATGTTCTTGACAAAGTGTGTGATCTCGATGATCCAGGCTTTTTCATCTAATCTGTGACGTGGCGAGGTTGTCAAGTTCCTATTAAGGCCCCTGGAGTCGCCCTGCAGGTCCAACAACAGTGTGGCAATTTTTTGTTGTTGCTGTGAGGTCTGTGCTGCAACGCCAATAATGATAATGTTGATTATGATTTCGCAGGAAAACAGCCGGACTAGTTTAACGTCACTGAGTGATAACAAGGATCATTAGTGCTATGATGCCTTTACGCTAATGCATTGCCTTCAGTGGTTCACATACTGTTATTAGATAGATATTCTAATATAAGTGGGGAACTGAGAGCAAGCAACAAAGTTAATGTTTTACGAACGTTATAATTATGATTATTATGATGAACAGTTAACATGAAGTACAACACACGGGGCCTTGTATCATCACATATCATGGTTGCCTGTGTAAACTACTTCTCCTTTATCCAGGCTTGGGACTGTCACTGGCAGAGTGCAACCGGTGGTAGAGTTTTAGCACAAAAAGACAAGCACGGCTTGGTAATTACAGTCTGCCCCAATAACTGGTATGTGGCGAACTCTCTATGACTTGTGCAGTGTCCTTAAAGCAGTCTGGACTCGTCTTCTGCTATTATCTCCAACACCCTTCACCATATCCACCTGTTTATCTGCCAGAATGACCTTCAAAGGTTGAATCGGCACCAGATCAATGTGCTTGATCGTTGTGTCTGGACTCGACCTCTACTTATCTCGTTCGTCGTAGTTGACCTTCCGGACTCAAAAGAAATGTAAGCATGGGACTGTTAATCATTATTGATGACAATGAACATTATCACCGAAAATACGACAATGTGACCTTCGTGTGTGATGAATTATGAAACCGATATAATAATGACCGAATTATTAGTCATTTCTGAGTGCAACAATTATAGCATAGCTCTGTTACTTCTATATGATATCCTAAGCTTCCATTGTGTTAGAATTTATAACATTTGAACATCATCGTGTCAGTCACGATTCAGGTCTCGATTACAGTGCAGCCATTAATTAATTTTTAATTATTAGTCAGTGTATTTTCAATGCAGGATGGTGTCTTATTTTAAAGCCATTATTTTAACACTTTCATAACAGTAGCATGCCATCAAGTATTGTATGCCTACTAATTCAGCGACAGGTCAGAAAATAATATAAATCAATAATGCCATAATTTCTTCAATTAAAAAGAATTAAATGTCCATCGCTTCGAAATTGTGACATGTTTAGTAGTAACTGTTTACACAGGCAACCATGATATGCGATGATACAAGACCCTGTGTGTTGTACTTCATGTTAATAATCATATCACATCATAATAATCATATCACGTTCGTAAAACATTAACGTTGCTGCTTGTTGCTCTCAGTTCCCCACTTATATTAGAATTATTATTATTATTAAATAAATTTGTAACGCGCGCAATGTCACACCGAAATGTGAATCTGAGGCGCGGAAAGCGAAAGAATAGCTACCAGATAACAATATAATTATATGAGAACTACCAAAGCATTAAAGCAGAGTAATCATAACATTGTGTAATATTCGCGGGTTCGTTTTTATAAACCGGTGAGAAGAAAATGAAGTCCTAACATTTCAGACTCATGGCCGACTTTCCGCTCCTTCTTCTTATGTACCCAATGATGATTTTAAAGGCACCATTCTGCATTACAACCGCCTGCACACTATATTTTAAGCACGACTAAAAAATGTAACGGTACCTTGCCTGCTCAGGGTCACAGAATCCTCGCGATGGAAGCAAATATTAGGTCTATCAAAACCTGCCCTTGATTCGACTTTGAATGCCTACTCTAAACTTGCATAGCATGCTGGGTAAAATCCAGGATGCACGGTATGCCTACATGCATCTACATGCAGTAAAGGATGACTGATGTTAATACAGAAGTGAGATAGTTTGCAGGGCCGAATATGCTGGGATAGATAAGCTTACACAATTATCGCAATTGCAAACAGGAACTGTGTGGGCGAACGTCGGTAAAATTTGCTCTCTGACAGATCCTGTTATAGGCTGTAGGCAGGGTGCAGCCCCTATGGCTTGCAAACCTGTGAGCCTATACACGAGTTGCGACCTAAGGCCTGTCACAGTGGTATGCATGTTTATAAGACAATATTACCACAGCGCGTTGAACGCAAACTCTGCGGGTTCCCTACGTATGCATAATTATGCGTAGATCTATTTAATATGCATCTGAGCGATTAGCCTATAATAGCGCATCTTCTGAACGTCGTAACAGGCGCTAAAACATACATGTAGTTAACCCACAGGTCTAACAGGTGCGTGTTGCGATGAACTTGAAACGACCAACTTTATCCGCGTCAGCTAGTAAAAGCAGGATCTGCAAAGAAAGTTGACGGGGACCGACGCTGGCGGATTTCTGTCCATGCAGGAGGACTCTAAGGTCACGTAGTATGACTACTATCTAGGAGTCTAGCAGATCTGAATAAAAATGCTCTTATGGACTTATTATTAAATCAACAGTTGAATGACATTTTATGACTGCAATTATCTCCGTTGACGTCTGTGCGGATAATAATTGTATTTCCAAATCTTTCATCGCTTTTTCTTTCATTTGACGATTGATTTCTGCAAGGCAGTTGTTAGGGAGGTGTTTTGGGTGTTGGAACACTGGCCTATGCTGCACACAGTCAAAGTCAATCGCTAGAGGAAATGCATTATGGCTTGGTAGGCTGATTCGAAATATTGAACCAGAACACGAAAGGCGATGATTGAAATGACAATAATCATTATGGGCTGAGGTTAATGTGCAAGAGGATCATCTGCAGGTCTTCGCTGCCACAACAATCGCTTATTAGGCTACCTCGAGATGATTTACGTGCTTTATAGGCCTACCGGTCGCTCAAAACCTTTTCCTTTTTAGTCGTGACTGGGCTGGGAGCGCTTCTAACCTTATGACGGAACGCTATATATTTTCATAATGCATGAATGAATGAATTAAATTAACTTTGACATTTCATAGAAGAAACTTTGTAGGCTTTCGCATGAATTTAGTCGTTATCTTTTGGGATCTGCTCTTTCGATTAGAACATAGGTCTAATAATTGCACATGGTTCACTTTCAAACTAAATTGAAACATTAGACTATCTATTAGTTATTGACAGTGACGGCGCCAGACATATTTTGCAACCATGACATAGCCACCAGGGCAACTAATTCAAGTTACCAGGGAATAAGGCAATTTATGGTGAGCGTGCTCACACGCTTATTACGATGGTCATAATTAGAATCCAGAGCCACTGCATCCGCCAGATACTGTAGTGCCATCTGCACTACTACGATTGACTGGTCAGAGATCACAATCATGTGAGAGGTCTCTCCCGCCCTGCGAGCGGCTGACTCAGTTGGTTCCTTCAAATCTGGACTCAAGACTTGTTTATTTTTTAGGGTGTGTCCTGCTGTTGTATTGTGTGTGAGGCGCCCTTGTAACGGCATGGCTGTGTTATGGCGCCATAAAAACCGTCATTGTTATTGTTATTATTATATATTATTACTTTAGCTGAAATTTGTAAAGCAAAGTTTAGCAGTTAGGCTAGCTAAGCAGTATACTGTATACATCCTCTTTCGGTTGCATTCACGGTAGTTTTCAATGCAAAAGTCATTAGAGTCACCGAGTCAACGCAAATGCTCAAGTAGCTCGAAGCATTTTAAATATAATTTTATTACACAGCATTTATACCTCTGGGTCTACTGTCAGCTGTTTTCAGCAATGTTGATACACAGCCCAGTAACCTGGACGTCACACTTTACTCTTCCTAAGCGTTAAATGGAGCACACATCTAGACTGACCCGCTCCTGCTTCTTTCAACTAAGGAGGCTCAAAGCTGATGGTTCACTGCTTATGAATGTATGTGTCCCCGCCAATTATACTACTGCATTAACCCGCTTCTTATCACCCCCACCCCATGAGCACCGTCTTCCCCTTTAATAGGTTTCAAATGCTTCAGCAAGGCCCAGTGCCTGAATCCCTCGGTTTGACCATTATCTGATTTATCTCTAAGCTTATTTATACATTATGTTTGAAGTCTTGCGTTGGCTGATTCTAACTGCGCGCATCCTCTATAAGATCATCTTTCTGGTCTCCAGAGCACAGCTGAGATATGCTCCTCAATAGCGATACCACTCAAACTATAATTATAGGCCTATGCAGAAACCGTTACAGGCATCTTCATCTCTTTCGTTACGCTCTGCTGATCATCTTAAAGTTCTTGTTCCCAGTAACTGCACGCATCCACTGACTTTTCTTGTCCAACATCACATGATGCTCTCCATGGTTGGTCAATTTATTTGGAATTAGGCCTACCTTTTTTAGTATTTCGATTGAAGTTTCATGGTAAAAGAGCCATTTACCCAGAAAAAGTCATGACTCTGGACCTTCTTGGGGGAGGGCTAAGCCTGCGAAAAGGTACATTTTCACGGTCAAAAAGTTGACTCTGGACCTTCTTGGGGGACCTGAGCCTTCATAGCCATAGGCCTTGGAGGCGGGGGTCCACAGGGGCAAATACCCCCCAAATGTCGGGCAAACGTGTTTTTCGGGCAAAGCAGGCATGAACGGACTAACTTTTTGTTTACTTTTTTCGGGCACACAGGCACGGGAGGATATTTTTGGGCACACAGGGGTAAAGAGCTATGTTTTCAGACGATCCGTACGAGATGACTAAAAAGGTCATCAGTTATTTCGGCGGCTGGGAACTCAGATATTTCGACTTGGAAATCGGAATGACTAAAAAAAAGGTCGTTAGAAAATTTGACCGAAGAACAAATGACAAATGTAAAACCTCGCCGTCCGCCAAACATTTTTCAAGTTTATTTTTCGGGCAAAAGTCAAATCTTTACCCCCCCCCCCCCATTGCCGAAATGTCTCCTACGCCTATGCCCAATGCCCATAGCCCTGCTAAATTCCGTCCATGATAATACTAATCTGCGTTTGTTTTTAAAAACTGACACAACGCAGTATAATTACATGTAGGCTACAATCAGTAATGAACGGATGATCGCGTTATTAAAGGATGCAAATTTAACTGTCAGCAGCCATGCAAGACTCCAACCACGTCCTACTTATCTCATCTTATCTTATCTGAACATTTATAAAGCGCTTCTCGCAGCAAGAGCCTTTCAGAAGCGCTCCCAGTGCGTTCAACCCCGAGAAAAAAGGCAAGTTTTTAGACGAGAGAAAGACGAGGGTACACTACCAGAGAGCATGGCAGAGCGAACTGGTTGGGGAAGCCCATTCCATAGGAATGGACCAATGCAGGCAAATGATCTGGATTGAGCCATGGCAGTCCTGACTCGGGGGACAAAGAGGTCAAGCCGATCAGAGGACCTGAGAGGACGCAGCAAGGTGGCTACTGCGAAGTTTACCACCATCATCCGTCGAAAGAAAGGTTGAGTGGACCCTTGGCAGGGCAGCGGGACTCTAACCCGCATCCTTGCATTCACCGTGCCAAAGTGTTTACCATTAGCCTACCGCCTTCCCACTTCTCTATTTCTACACTTGTTTGGCTGCGGTATAATATTATAGGCCTAGTTTAAAGCAATGCTAACTGGATTCATATAGGACTATAATAAGATTAATCATAGCAAAAATCGTTTAGCCAAAAATTATTGAAACCTTAATAATCGGGAAAAGAGACAGTCATAGACTTGGGTTTTCGCCATATTTGCGTGTTGTCCATTTGACGACATCAACAGATCAACTTTGGAATTTTTATCATCATTGAATCAGATTCTTTTCCCATCGGTTCTCTTGTTGACGTTGAATCAATAAACGGATGATTGATTGACTGATTGCATGCTGACACAGTGATGAATAATTAATTGCAGTGCGAGATATAGGTCTATGGTAGGCTACTGTCAATTTGTGTCATTTGGCCCTGACAGTTGCGGATGTTTTGTTTTGTTCTATTAATTATTTAGTGTTTGCATATACTATAGCTGCAGGCCAGCAGTATGATATACATGTAGTTGGCTGTCAGCAGTGTTAAGTCACTTCTATATTGCTTGATCCGATTTCCTTCCTCATGATAGAATTATGGAAAACTTTCTGACTTACCAGGAACTCAAGTTGGATAATTATTCGGCAATGTGACTTCTTACAGATAGACTTAAGAGATTAGATTTTTGCACAGCTTTATCGCATATCTGGAGGCTTTCAGTTTTGATGATTTACATCTTCACTGCCAATGACACGTGAGTATCCATTGTCTAACTATCTAGTAGGGGAAGGTTGCCAAATATGGACCGGCGCCAAAGATGGACCACTGCGTGATTGTCCACAAAGATTCAAATTGGAGCGTTAGTTCATTTTGTCCTAGCTAGCAGGTCATAAAATGACTAACGAGAAGTAGTTAGAAGAGCGCCACGCGGTTTAACGATCGAGATAAAAAAAAAACAAAAAGGCAATTGACATTGTTTGTTATGATAATCGTTTTAGGTGAAAATGAATAAAAAAAACTGAGAATGGACCTGCTGGAAAACATGAAATTCGTTCTAGAACTAGGCTTTTCATTTCTTTACAGAATACCCTGCAAGCAAATCAAATATCATGACTGCTTAGAAAATAGTACGAGTTGGAAGCGAATGGGTGCAAGTTGCCTAAGATGAACCATGTGTGGTCCATGTTAGGCGACTATGCATGAACACAGTACAATCATCATTGATGCCCATTATTACTAATGCAATTAACTGCTATATATTCTACTAAGCTAGCATTTGTAATTTACTATAGCCAGCTATGTGGTCGATGTTGAACTGTGAGAAAAATTAGAAAATTCTTAGTTTATATTTAAAAAAAATTATTTGTAAGTTTTAAAAAAATGACAATTTCATATTTTTCTTTTTTTTATTATTTATTGAAATATATTCTACTAAGCTAGCATTTGTAATTTATTATAGACAGCTATGTGGTCGATGTTGAACTGTGAGAAAAATTAGAAAATTCTTTGTGTATATTTTTCGATTTTTAATTTTAAGTTTTTTAAATAAAAAAAATTAAAAAATGACAATTTAATATTTTTCTTTTTTATTATATATTGAAATATATTCTACTAAGCTAGCATTTGTAATTTATTATCGACAGTGATGTGGACAATGTTGAACTGTGAGAAAAGTTAGAAAATTCTTTGTTTATATCTAAAAAAATAATTTTTCAGTCTTTAAAATATAAAAAAATACAATTAAATTTTTTTTTAAATTTTTATTGCTTATAGAAAAATTGCATAATATGTACTGTTTAATGTAAGTTCGTTTTACCAGAAATGGTTGATGAATTAAGACTGTTTATCCGCCTTTAACATTAAATTTTTTCCATGGTCCATTTTTGGCGCCCATGCTCCTAAGATGGACCACTTAAGCGATTTTTTCCCAAAAATTTTTTTCAAGTTTCATTTATTTAAATGAAACTTTTATTGGATCCAATGGTGTCTCAGTACCTAATCTATGTAGGCTAACGACCCCCGTTGCATACTTATTTTCTCATAATTTGTGGCGAATACGGACGATCATCCTTACGTGGTCCGTATTTGGCAACCTTCCCCTACTACTCCAGCAGTCACAAGACCATGAATCATGACCTAGATCGATAACTGCCCCTTTCAAAACTTTGAATTCTCGGTACTGGGTTTCGGTGTTGCTCATTGTTTGGATAATATTATTATGGACGTTTTCTAACCCCGTTTTACCCAATTGGCTACGACAGCATTTTAGGCCTTCTTCATAGCGAAAGTTCAAAGTCTTGCCGCGCATGCGTAATTTGTCCATGGCAATGAAAAAGATGCGCGAGTAGCGGCAGATGAAGCATTATTATAAGTGTCGGCACATTATGTTTAAAAACGACTTCGTAAGGATCTGGTGAGACGCTATTTAAATTAGTGGCCATATAGTAGGTTGCACACCCATGCATGCATGCATGCATGCATACATATATATGCGTACATCTACAAATATATACAATACACACATCAATCAATCGTAATTTATCTAGCGCCCCTTCAAGGTACCTACTCAGAGGCGCTCCCGCCCGAGATAAAGGGAAAAACAGTTTTCAACAGTCTGTGAAATTGAGAACAGCTTGGGAGGTGTCGCATAGTCAAGGGAAGTCCATTCCAGGTTGTTGAACCAACCACAGAGAACGAACGTCTCTGCATTGTTGCAGAGCGAGTGAAAGGAACCACTAAGTCATCATGGACAGCAGAGCGCAGTGCGCTGCGGCCTATGCAAGTGGAAAGAGGGAGGCAAAGCTCACACAGATAAGAGGGTGCCCATCCTGATAAGCATCGCCACACCAAAGATGCAATCCTACATGTAAATGAAATGCGCTGCGGGAAAGGAAGCCAGGGCAATACCTCGAGCATATATTGAGATACATGTACTGTCGGACTTGGCGAACACCCAATAAGTCGCGCGGCAGCCCGGTGGACCCTCTCCAACCTCTCAATCCGAACCCGGGGGAGACCAGCAAAGATGAAGGCGCAGTAGTCGAAGCGGCTCAGCACAAATGCATGGACAAGAGAAGCTGCAGCTATAGAAGTCAGAGAGCGAGCATTGACCCTGAGCTGTCGCAGTTGGTAGTAGCAGCTGCGGCACACCTGATCTATATCAGATGCAAGGGTGAGTTCAGAGTCCAGGAGCACTCAAAGGTCACGCACCACCGAAGAAAAGTCATAGATGGGAATTGAGAAGAGAGAACGCTCAGGTCGAGCTTAGCCAGCTGTTGCTGTGGGAGACAAAATGGAGCCGAGACCTAACGTGACCTACTTTCTCCAAAATCACACAACTGGGCCGCCTTGCTAAAAAAGATGCGATCCACTCAAGTGGATGGACAGAGAGTCCAAAAGAGATAGAGAGGCGTTTAATTAATATACATACATGCATACATACATACATACATACATACATACATACATGCATATATACATACGTACATACATACATACATACATGCATGCATACATACACACATACATATATATACATACATACATACATACATACATACATACATACATACATACATACATACATACATACACACTTACATACATACATACATACATACATGCATGCATACATACATACATACATACATACATACATACATTATGTATGTATGTATGATACATACATACATACATACATACATGCATGCATGCATGCATACATACATACATACATACATACATACATACATACATTATGTATGCATGTATGATACATACATACATACATACATACATACATACATACATACATACATTCATGCATACATGCATACATACATACATACATACATACATACATACATACATACATACATACATACATACATACATACATACATACATACATACATGCATACATACATACATACATACATACATACATTGATTTATCAGTCATACTCTCCCTTAAGGGTGCCTCTGCTCATCAATATGCTGATGATACGCAAGCATTTGTTCATGGCTCGTCCAGTGCAGCTGCCTCACTTGTCGCCACTATTCTTGATGCCACCTCATGCAGCGCTGGACCAATGGATGTCCTCTAACCGTCTTCGGACCATATTAACCCTCATCCTACCAAGTGGGGTCCGTTCGGACCCCAAGCCCATAAACTGCTGTGCAGCTTTTTTTCGATAAATTATTAAGGGTCGGCACTTCATGAATTTGTCTTTAGGTCTGTCCTACATGATATGCTGTAGCTACTTTTTTGAAAAAAATAATTTTGAATTTTTAATAAATATTTTTCTGTTGGGGTCCGAACGGACCCCAACGTAGAACAGCTGACGTATGAGCTTTTTAGCCAATGCAGAGCTGGATTTCTGCAACTCTGCACTGCAAGATTTGAGTTCTAGGACTGTTTTTCAAACGACAATTCGTCAAGGTAATGTTATTTATGTACATAACCCAAAAAATACATGCATACATACATACAAACATACACAAAAACATACATACAAACATAAATGCACACATTCATATATCACAAATGTATGTACATAAAAGCAAAACTACATGCATGCAAGCATGCATGCTGAATACTAACGTATATTCAGACATGAATACGTGCAAATATGCACACACATGCAAGCATACATACAAGCATACATACATACATACATACAAACATACATGCACACATTCATGCACGAACACCTGCATGTTTGACAATTGTTTGCTCATCATGTATGTATGTATATTGATGTATGCATGAATGTATGTATGTTTGTATGTATGTGTGTATATGTATGCATGTATGTATGTATGCATGTATGTATGTATGTGCAAACGTGCTTGCATACTTACGTATGTATAATTGTATATGCATACATTTGGTTATTCACACATACGTGCATACATATAGACATTCATGAATACATACTGCTTACATACATGCATGCATATATGCATGCATAAATACATACACACATACATGCATACATACAATACATACATACAATACATACATACATACATACATCATCATACAAACACACATAATGTATGTACGTATGTATGTATGTATGTATGTATGTATGTATGTATGTATGTATGTATGTACGTATGTATGTATGTATGCATGTATGTATGTATATATGTATGTATGTATCATACATGCATACATGTATGTAAGTATTGTATGTATGGCACAAACATACAATACATACAGTACATGCATACATACATACAACACATACATGTGTATGTATGTTCGTATGTACATACATATATACATTATGTGTGTATGTATATATGTATGTATGTATGTATGCATTGTATGTATGTATGTATGTATGTATGTATGTATGATGCATATACATGCATACATACATGCATATATGCATTCTAACATTCACAAGCACATACATAATATTACATATACATGCTTATTATACATACACCAATGCATGCATACATACTTACCTACAAACATTAGTGTGGTCCTTAGCTCTATGTAAAAATATTTTTTGGAGAATTTTAAACGAGGCACCCTCCTAACTTATACCTTTAGGTTAAAAAATATTAACACTGAAAATTTTGGCAGATTTTTTCAGTTTTAGGGGGTCGCTACCGGACGTAACATAATTATATCAATGTAAAGACACAGGCGAAACATGGAATATCGTATATTGTATACTATTACTAGTGTACATGTATGGTTGAATGCACAAATTGAAATAAATTCTGGAGGGCAATGGACCGTGCTGGAGGTGGACTAGTGGCCTGTGGACTGGTTGACCATTTTGGACAAAACGCATACGCGGACATAAAAAAAAATTCAGTTAATGTTTCCATCATTGCATCAGTCTTTTGCGACGATAGGCATATATTTCTTCACAACCAATATAGCAGACTCTGCATCTGATCCTCATTATTTGTTTGAAGCTTATTATATTTGTTCATGAGTTCCACTCTACTCTTTGTGATGTCATTCACGACTTTCACTGAGCTCAATTCAATTCAATAACCTTGGGCACAGTGCCCGTAGGAGTCCGATGCCCTTCACTGAGCTCGAAGTGGCCTAATCTAACTTGAAGTTCTCGTTGTTTGACCATAATATATATCAACGTCTTGTTGGAGAAAACTTGAAAAATATCGTGTTTTCCGTGACAAAATTTTCCAGTTGCATTGAGCTTATTACAGCAGGTTCCAAGGTTCTTCTTTGTAGTGGATGTTCGACCCAAGTTTTGTCCAGAATAGTAACCAATTTTGGCGCTTGGTATAAATGGAAGGCCCATAGGGCCCATAAATCAAAGAACGCAAAAGTCACCAATTCCTCTGAAAGATACCAAAGGACACCTAAACATTTCTTCATTGCAACGTCTGCAACTGCACTATTTATTTCTCTGTATTATGTCAATGTCCTTAAAGATCTACACTCTACAGGTCAAGTCGAGGAGCATAGATGGTGCATACGGTGCTTGAAACCAGACTTTGACGTATAGCTGGCAGAATGATGTCAGCTATACTCTTTATTCTCTTCTTGTTGACTTTAATTATTTCTTGAACATACATATCTTAACACTGTAAATGCTCTTGCCGATCAACCTCGTTCTGTGCAGCCCAGCTGAAAAATCATTATGTCCTTACCCTTCGGTAAACCAAGAGAAAATATGACCACTGCCTCCAACTTAATTTAGGCCTATGTGATAGCGACATGCACTCTGTAACAAATCCTTGTCCATCTTCTGTACCAACAGGATGCAGGCACCATTTCTAAGTCCACTGTTCACTGATGTGGTGTCAAAGCACATAGATTTGATTTGATCAGTGATGCCCCAAGTCACAACCGCTTCATACACTGCAGACACTGAAGATTTTCTTGTCCCGATGATAACTTCTGTAAACCGAGGATCTGGTCGACACCCACTCTAGAAACGAGGACATTATGAAGACGGTCTACTATTTCTTTACTGCAGTATGCAGATGTCTTCCAACAACTTACTTTCCATCCCAGTGAATTATTAGAGGAACTCCTGGTTGGCATTCATCTTTCAAGTTTCATAAATTTTTGCCGATTCTTTAGTCACTGCTTAAGGATTGAAAAGCAATTGAGATTGAACTCTGCGAGATCATTGCTAAGACATTGTAGTGCGAAAGAAAGTAGGCCTACAAGTGTTTTATTCCTATCACAGTATTACTCACTTTCGCCGTGGCATTGTCAAGACTTAGGCCTATTGCCAACTTTGTATTCGCTTTGACAATAGCGAAATTATGCAATATACACGAAAAAAACTATACATACATTTATACAGACATGCATGCATACATGCATAGTCTACATATATACATAAATGAAGCGAAATTGCCGCCAAAAGATGCAATGGCTGTGAATGCGTTATAGAAAAATGTCAATAAAATAAGTAAGTAGGTGGCAATCATGATGTCGGAGACGTTAATAAATATGTGAATAGTTGTCTATCAAATTCTATCATAGCGATTAAGATGGTTGTAAAGCATATTAATGGAAATTATGCGTAGTGAACCACAAAGCCCATATTAATTCTGACCTTGAACTTTAACCTCTGGTAGCGACCCCTAAATGTCCTCAGATTCTCTCCAAAATTTTTCTCAAATTTTTTCTCATCAATAGAAACCAACTTAGAGGGTGCCCCGTTACAAAATCAAACTTTTAAAAATAAGGACCACCCTAACAAACATACATACATACATACATTTATACAGACATGCATGCATACATGCATAGTCTACATATATACATACATACATACATGCAATTATATATGTGTGTTTGTGTGTGTATATATATACAAGTATGTATGTATATATGTTTGGGGTCCGTTCGGACCCCAGTTGGTAAACAACGTATGTAAAATGTGTTGGTAGGATGAAGGTTAACCGTGTCTCGCGAACATGTATCTATCATCTTCGCCCGCTGCGTACCATCCGTCATTCACTTTCCCCGCAAGCTATTAAGACGCTTGTTCACGCCTTGATCTGTTCTAGGGTTGACTTTGGGAACTCTTCATACGCCGGTCTTTCTTCTCTCGACCTCTCTAAACTTCAGACAATACTCAATGCTGCTGCTCGCCTAATTGCTGGTCTTCCCAAGTTCTCCCACATTTCAGTCTTTATTCGGGACACTCTTCATTGGCTTCCTGTACCACAACGCATTGAGTTCAAAATTTTGACACTTATGCGCAATTCTCTTCTTGGGGTTGCTCCCTCCTACCTCCGCTCTTTCTGTATTCAGGTCTCCTCTCTCCCCGGTCGCTCTGCCCTTCGTTCGGCAGCAAATGACCTCCTTGTTGTTCCTCGCATGCGTGGGGCTACTGCCCAGTCCAGGAGCTTTGCCTATGTTGGCCCCTCCTGCTGGAACCGTCTTCCACATAAACTACGTCTTGAGCTTCTCAGCCTCTCTCTCCCTCTGTTTAGGAAGCGCCTGAAGACTATACTATTCGTTAGCGACAGTGCTAACTTTGGGTCGGGAGCGCTACTGAATCTGTGAGCGGCGCTATACAAGTGTTCAATTACAATTACAATACATACATACATACATACATACATACATACATACATACATACATACATACATACATACATACATACATACATACATACATGCATACATACATACATACATACATACATACATGTACATACATACATACATAACATACATTCATACATACTTACATAACAAATAATTATGACGGTCTCTTTGAGGATTAAAAATGTCAATCCTCCAAGAATCTGAGACCGGGAAATGGTTCTGATACCGGTTGTAGCCTATACGTGCAATCTTCTCAAACATTTATAGCACCATCATCATCATGTCTAGCAATTGTTGGTTCAGAGTAGAGTCGTATAATCAAAAGTAAGGACCAAGTAACGACACGGTTGACATCAGCTTGAAGCATGTGGTCGGTAAATAATTAATTATTGTGTATAATACTATATTGAGACGACCCAGAACGAGACCCTTGAGGTTCATTCTTTTCTTTGCGTGAATCCAACGGAGTGCGAGAATGAAATTAAAAAAGAGGTGTGTAGCATAGGATTGATGGCAGCCATAGGCTATTTGTCTTGTATTTGTTTTTATGTGTCATGTTTTTTATATAGGCTATGCTTGTAAACCAGAGTGTGTTTTGCAGCTGGTACATTAAGGAATATACTTACTTACTTATTATTACTAAACTTTATTATTACCTCTGTGTATAATTTTACATCTCTGACCTGTAACTTGGTGCGTTATGTCACCCTGATTGTTTTTGAAATTAACCGAATATACTATCAAGAAGGAATCACAAACTACGCTTCTTGTCTTGTTTTTAACCATCTTCGATTCGAAGGTTGGTCGCGCCCTTAACCATCTGTCTCCATGTGTGTCCTTCCTTTGTCGTTCTCAGTAGCTTAAGCATAGTCAAACCTTTCCTACAGAAAACTGCGCTACAGCAGGTTCTTGAATACAAATTGGCCTATGTTGGTTTCTGTTTCATTTCCTGCTATTCTAATGACACATATGAAACAGTGACTAATGACGATTAAAGCCGGATGTGTACTACCGACATATTTTCCGGAAAGGAAATAAACACACAGGCCTATTTCTTTCTGCTTGTATTTTGAACTATTTCCAAAAAGATATCATAAATCAAAAGTGTCCTTTCACGTACCGGTATAGGCAATCGTGAGCTACCAGCATATGATGACTTTCTGAAAATATCCTATTACACGAAACAGTTATTTAAAACTGAAACAAGATAGTCATGACTCATATTCAGCTCTTGCCCTAGTAATGGACAAGACAAACTATGGTTGTAGGCCTATTCGTTAAATATCTTCTGGAAAGCTGAACGATGCTAAGCCAGCAGTTAAGTGGCAAACGTTAGACAGGCTTTTAAAGAGGAGGTACGAATCTTTTTCATCTTTTGATGGTAGCAATATTTATTAAAGTCTCAAAGTCTAGGCAGAACACCGTATGATATCATCTGAAATATGCGCATGCCAATTTATTTTTGTGCTAATGAAGTCTGCACGGAATGGATACAGCGCACTTAGCACTCGTCTTAATGATTTCTTCTATTAGGCTAATAATATTCAATTTTTTGTGTAGGCTACTTCCGTCAGCATGCGGCCTGCTGCCCCAGTAACTGTTGTCTAACGCCAATTTTCTCAATGATCACTTCCTTTTCTTGCGCATAGTGCTGCAATTTTATTAGTGCCAACAGCGTGCTACCTCTTTACCATGGCTATAGCACAGTAGCTAGTCTAGAACTGGTGCAAGATCCTTTAATTTTGATAAATATGCAACTATGAGTATATGTGTATTTGCAGTTTAACGTCACTGTGTGGTAACAAAGACCAATAGCGACTCCCTCCTTCTTTATCCAGGCTTGGGACTGGCACTGGCAGAGAACGACCAGTGGCGGAGTTACTATGCTCCTGAAAAGTCTTAAATATCGCGTGGATGTGTATTGTAAAGACTAATACTATAATAAGGCCTACTAGCGTGGTGGATATACATTGTAATTATTGATACTGTCGTAGGCCTACGCTGTCTGCGTGTTCATGAAAACTTCCATTTCAGTGTTTGTCACACGCAGTTAACCAATCACACGCACACCAACCCACGGTTTCGCACCCAAACACATCCGCCAGCTACGATACTACGTCACAGTGCAGCACAATAGACCATCTTTGCCCGAATATTCGACGAACTTTGTGTAGGCATCTGTTATTTTTTTTGTGCCGGAGCTAATTAAACACAGATGTTGTTAGGACAATGCCGTCTTTCTAATGAAGCTTTCATATTATAAGCTTACTCATCGGGGTGAGAATTGCGGGGTTGGTTGTGGGCCGTTCAACGTCCCCCAAATCTTTCTTATAAGATCCCATATAGTAAAGTCTCCATTGCACACTCCAAGTCCACATAAATCAACATCTGACTCCTCCAGTTATTGGTTATATGATATTCTCGTACTGATACGAATGCTGCATTTAGAGGGGTGGCGTCCACAAATGTCGTCATATTATTTAGCCAGACAATTGACCCTACTGTTTATGAAAGCATGTAACATACATGTGATTGCATAGGCCTATACAGTTCTTTAGCCACGCCTATGACCATGGGCGGAGTTTGGTTTGTGTGTTTTAGTCATTCGTAAGTTTCGCGTTCGTAAAAAGTAAAAAGAACAAATTTATGAATTTATGAACAGATGACTCTTGGTCTTCTTGGGAGGGGGGCTTAGCCCCTAGCCCCTGATAAACTCCGCCCATGCTTATGACCTACTTTTGGTTTCATCCGAGAAGATTTTCGCAGGCATAGGCCTAACAGTTCAGATCCATTTAGTTGAACGTTCGGTAAGTCGAAGTCATTCGATTGATAATCGACTAGGCAACTTTCTTGTTCACACGAACGCATTTAACTTGCTGCCAAGTTGTAAGTATTTCCCACTTCTGTAATAAATGATTGTGTAATCGTTGATTAGATAATTGTCTGGGTTGACTTGCTTTAGCTAGAATGTAAAGCAACGTAGGCCTACATGTATGTTATTGGCTGGTGCCGTTCGTTGGCCTAATCATAATCTGCAACTTTTCCACAGCCTGGGTCTTCTTCGGGGTGCTAACCCCAGGAAAAGAAGATATAATTTTCATGGTAAAAAAACTGAGTCTGGACCTTCTTGGGGGGGATGCTTATCCCCCCTAGCCCCTGATAAACTCCGCTCATGGGACTAAGAAAAACTGCCAGTGAAAGGATGGCTGGAGTATTTAAGTGTGTTTGTTATTATGGACTTTCATTTATCGCCCCTTCAAGGTAATCTATCAGAGCGCTCGTAGGTCAACCATGGCTAAAAAAGGCGGTTTTCAAGTTCGTAAAAAATACAGTGTTGTGACCTTTAGACACCAGTCAAGGTAGTCTGTTAAAAGCGCTCCCAGTCCAGCATGGCTAAAAATAATAAGACAGTTTCCAATTTCGTAAGTAAAATAGTGGTGGGACCTCGCCTCTGGGCACCAGGCGAAGTTAAACAGTTGTAGTTCCCAGGGTAAATAACCGGGAAAGAACGCCGCTGCTTAATTAATGGGCCGCGTAGTCGGCGAACGAGGAACTAAAGCTAATGATAACATCACTGTGCCTTCTTCTTCCTCCTCCTCCTCCTCTTCCTCCTCCTCCTCCTCCTCCTACTCCTCCTCCTTCTCCTCCTCCTCATCATCATCAGCAGCAGCAACCATGAGCTCAACGACCGTTAGGTGTCTGATGCCATCTTCACTATAGCTCTTCCATCGTCCTCTGTCCATTGCGATGTGGCTCAGCTTTTGAAACGATACTCTGCCCATCCGGTGATGTCGTCTAGCCACTCTCTCTATGAGGTCTTCCTCTCCTATTTGTACCTTCCTGTTTATTATCCTTCTCTCGCTGCTCATTCTACAGAATGATGTGTCCAAACAGTCCTAGCTTTCTCTGGATCAGTTCCTGCATGAAGTTTTCTTTTAGGTTTATTCGTCTGTACAGTATAGCTCAGTGTTGCCAAATTTCTTTGTCCATGATATCATCAGAATTTTTTTATAGCACTTTCTTTCGAAGGCCAATATTCTTTGTTCCACATCCTTTGTTGTCACCCAGGCCTAGCATCCGTACAGCATACCACTGAAAACACACGTCTGCAACACACTCATTTTTGTTTCCGTCTTTATTGACTTGCTTTTCCTGAATTTTACCATCGCTTTTAGCGTTGCTATCGCCTTTGTTATTCTAACTAATATGTCTTTCCTGCTGGTCGATATCGTATGTCATGTTGCTCCCCGAGTTATGTAAATTTTTCAACGTTCTCCAGTGTTGGTTCCCGTCTAAGACTAGCAGGGGCGGATCCAGAAGGGGCAATCCGTCTATGGCCCCCCATTTAGAAAATTCGTTCTTTCTCACCAGTCATTTTGGCGTGGAAAGTGGACGTGGCTACGCCCGCCCCCCGCCCCCCCATCAGTTCGGCAGACCTTTGAAAATTAGTCTATGATGACTAAAAAAGTCATCAACTTTTTGATGGGGAAAATGGTACGGTTTTTCTGGGAAATGGGGGTTTTTTGCCCGCAATTTTTGCCGAATTACTAAAAAAAGGTCGCACACTTTTTGGCTGAAAAAATGGCATATTTTCCGTGAAATTTATCCTCGCCCAACACCAAAAATTTTCGCCCCCCCTCGAAACCTTCTGGATCCGGCACTGATGACTAGTTTCTTTCTAGGATCCTTCTCACCAAAATAATACTAATGTTTTTTTAACAAACGAAAACAGTCATCATAGTCAGTCTAAATAGCCACGGCCGTTTGGCCGGTTTGTCCATGGTGCATAATTAATTAGTGTATGTGAAACCCCTATGTCCTATGTGAAACAATTGCATGCACAATGTATTCTGCAATGTGTGCACTCTCACGAGCGATCCGATTTTAAAAAGAACTTTGTTACTTCCTGGGTACCATTTGTACATTAATCAGTTGCATAGGCTCTCATTTGTTTAATGCATATACTATTGGGGCCAGTCAATCGTAATCGTAATCTCCAAATTTCTAAAGCGACACTCGAAAGTCAAGCGCGGCACCGGTGTAAAGGTTTCAAATTACCCCCTCCTAAACATTACCCCACGGTAACTTGAAACCGGTTTCAGATTACCCCCCGGAAACTAGATTTGCATCAATCATCGCATTTATTGCACACACAAAATCAGAAAGTCATCCCGCTTCTTGTTTTGGTCTGAAGATTTTCATCCGTCATCCCACTTCGTGGTTTGCTAGCAATATTTTGATCCGAAAAAAATAATAGCCTCGAAGCCATTTTCTCCATGTAAACTTCAGCGGCGAATAGTATTTTAGTAACAGATGAAAATATTGATAACAAACCACGAAGTGGGATGACGGATGAAAATCTTCAGACCAGAACAAGAAGCGGGATGAATTTTTTGATTTTTTGTGTGCAATAAATGCGATGATTGATGCAATTTACACTTTGCAGGGGGGTAATGTTTAGGAGGAGGTAATCTGAAACCTTTACACCGGCTTATTCATGAGCGCCGCGTTGAGTCAAAAGGGTTGTCCGAGTGGCACATGGTGGTCCGGGTCGAGTTACCGTAGATCGCAGGATCAGAGAGGCGTAACAGATACTAAGGCGGGTGTCGTCTGAGCCTGAAATTGGAGGATGGAGGATCAGATGAGGCAGGGTAAAAGTTCTTGAAAAGAGGTGTCTTAAGTTTCGAATGAAAAGCCCGAGGTGTGATGGATAGAGGAGCCTGAGGTAGGTGCTGGTGTGTGATCAGTAATGATGGCGGAGGAGCTGAAAAAGGGTGTCGTCTGCGTAGGGATGGTGGTCAACAGACGAAGATTCTATGAGATGACTTAAAGGAGTGGTAAAGATTTCTTGCTGATGATGACTATGGGGCTGATGAGTATGTTGATTTTGTTGTCAGTTGTCACGAAGTTGTCACTGTAGTTTTAGTTGTTGTTGCTCGCTATACTTTGTTTGTTAGCCTACTGATTGCGATAATAATAACCAAAATATTGTTTGGTGCCATTAACATTATGTATGATAATTTATAACTTATTAACTGTTATAACTTATTACCAATTTGCACTTCGATGGATATCAATGATGTTTTATGTCCCAAGTTTGCAGGTGAAGTAATAAAAGAAAATACTTACTTAGGCTACTAACTTACATACTTGCTTAACAACAGGGTTGGGCCAGGGATATTGACTTACTTTACGGTGGGGTTATCGGGTTGGTTTGTGTGCTGGTGGGCGAACATTGGCATATTCAATTTTTTAGCCCGGTTAGCTACCTTGGTAAGAGAGCTGGCGGCCGCGCGTCTGTGGAAGAAAGCGTAAGGGTCGCGGTTCGAATCCCGATGGTGGCTATTTCAGAGATTCAAAATCTCGGGCTAGCACGGTCCGTCCACGGGTACCTGCATGGCGTGGCGTCCATTCAAACAGGCGAGCGATGGTGAAGGATCTCACCCTGAGGGTTGAGGTCATAAGACAGCCGCTATATAACAATTCGATTACATTTACATTTCAATGGGTGACTGGATTAAGTAGGTCCTGTCAGGGCTTTTTAACATGCAGTTCTACACAAATTGTGCAGGTGTAAATGAATGTGTGCAGTTGTAAAAGCAATGTTTTGCAGTGATGGGCCCCAATCGTTAGAAAAAAGTTAACTGCAGCGGGTTTACCGGGTAAGAGCGAAATGGAAAGAGCTTGTGCAGTGAAAAAAAAATATGGACGAAGGGCCAATTTCTTATTTTTTCCAAAAAAGTCGTCGGAAATTCAGAACTTTTTTTGAAATTTTCATCGACGAACCATTCTCACACTACAAAAAGTTTACTGATTGTCCAGTTCTAAAAATTTATTTTAAAAAGCCCTGGGTCATCTGCATGCATAGGCATATATAAAGACAATTATTAAAGCTCCCTGCCAGGATCTCACAAAGACGCTGGACACCTGGCTATCTGACTGATCTAGCCTATACTAAACTTATTCACCAACCCGACCCATGCGATAGTTTTGTGTCAAAGCGGATACTGATAGCCTACATGCATGCAGGCACTGCTTATACGATTTCGTTGTCAGTACTGTTGTTACCTATAGCTAGCACTTTATTCAGTGCTGTTGTTGAGATTAAAATTATAATTTGGGGGAGTCAGGTGATTTACCTTACGGTGGGGTTGCAGGGTGGGTCGGTGGGTTGGGTGAGCGTGTGAGTTTCATGCGATAGTGTTGTGTTGTATCAGATACCGGAACATGCAGACCTATGCAGGTCATTTTCGTTTACCACCTTCCCGACAGGTCCCTGGCCCAGGTTACCCGGATATGTGTCCTTTTTGTGTTGAGTCAGCCAGATTTGTTTACAAGCGTGTTCGGAGGCCTGGATGTACCGTCTGATCATGCCACGTGAGGGAAGGGAAACTCCGATGCAGTGTCCGCGCTGTAGTCGGGATTGCCAATGAGTAGAGAGCTTTAAGGGGCAACATATAATTGAGGAAATAAAAAAAATAAAAAAAATGGGTTTCTTTTCTGCCCTGCATTTTCATTTATAATGGGCCTCGTTTCGTTATCCGGACTTTACCCCCGGCCCATTACCCCCTGCCATTACCCCCTGCCATTACCCCCCGCCCATTACCCCCCGTAGGACATTACCCCCTGCCATTACCCCCCCGTCTGTTTACATTTGGGGCCAGTTTATGTACGTTTGTATGTATGTATGTATGTATGTATGTATGTATGTATGTATGTATGTATGTATGTATGTATGTATGTATGTATGTATGTATGTATGTATGTATGTACAGGTATGTATGTGGTTATGTATGTAAGTGTGTATGTAAGCATGAAACATATACGTACGTGCGTGCATACGTACATACGAATATGCATGCATACATATATACTTACATACAAACTTACAATACATACATACTTACATACATACATTCATACATGCATACATACTTACATACTTATATGCATGCATGTATACATAGTGACATACATACATACATACATACATACATACATACATACATACATACATACATACATACATACATACATACATACGTACATACATACATACATACATACATACAAACGCACATAAACTGGCCCCAAATGTTAGCAGACGTGGGGGGGTAATGGCAGGGGTAATGTCCTACGGGGGTAATGGGCGGGGGGTAATGGCAGGGGGTAATGGCAGGGGGGTAATGGGCCGGGGGGTAAAGTCCTAGACCCCTCGTTTCTGTATTTTATTATTACGCTTTCACTTACATTTTGCTGAATTTCATGTCATACAATAAATTACTTTTCTATGATCGAGTAGGGGAGAGTTGCCTGGAATGGACCGTTGCCTTAATTGGACCGCAGCCATTTAACACCCTAGACGCAATTTTTGCTTCGTTTTCAAATGTTGTATTCTTGCGCGATTGAATATTGATCGTACCGCCGCAGTCAGTTTTACTAAATTCTAAGCATTTATTTAGTTGCGGTAAAAACTAGATTTCACATAGTCTTGATCTAATTTTTGCCCTACCTGACAATGAGTGTAGGCAATTTAGGCAAGCTTTAAAAATTGCAGTCACGTTTGTTTTAATCATAGCTAGGTTTCATGTTTAAGCAACAATACTCGGTTTAGCGCTAAGACTGACACCTGTTAAACTATCACAGTGTGAGTAGAAGTAGACCTTGTTGCCTGAAATGGACCACATTAAGTGTCCTTAATTGGACCGATAATTTGGGTGCGGTCCATTTAAGGACACCAGTACTTGCAATGTTATTGGGTGCACGTGGTCCATTTAAGGACACCGGTACTTGCAATGTCCTGTTGTGATTCTTTAACCAATTACAATACCATCTTTTGGCGTATGTTTTATCGAACAATAGTCGACAGTGTGGCATGGGATTTGGCGATGCTTCTGACAGGCATAGAACGAATAATTTCAAAATATGCCATAAATGTCAGTTGTAGGTTTAATAGTTTTATAACAGTTGCTCTGAAGCAATACACTGCTATTATAGATGAAGATAATGTTCCTCTGTGCGAACTGCGCGCAATTCTTCTTGCATTAGGCCTAGATATACTCAAATAGATTTAACTGAGTACTAATGTAAGACTTCACAATCATTTATTCCCAGAATTAGCTAGGCCATATAATTTCACTATATAGAGGTCTATATAGTCTATATTTAGACCTGCACTGGTTATTATGGCAAAGTACTCCTAATTGGTCTGCAGGCAGAGGTTATGCCAGTCACATAGTAAGTTGATTTCAGCTACTCCAATTGTGCATTGATATTTTTAACTGTATGGTTAGACACTAAGTGTTCTAAAGTGTTTCCCTTGCTTTTTGGGTAAAATTACCTTTTAAAAATGTCTGTAAAATATTGTGTCCCATTCAGGGCAAATGGTCCAATCAAGGACACCATGCGGTCCATTCAAGGAAGCAGGTTGCCTTGATTGGACTTTTTAGGGGTACAGATTTGTTTAGTTATTTCTCATAAATCCACGAATATTTTCTGCCTTTTGCTTATTAATAACATAGATTAACAATCAACCAAGCATATGGCATGTTTTCCTTTTGGAAATTCAGTAGCATTTATGCAGTAAACCTAAGTTTGCCTTAGGTGGTCCATTCATGGCGACTCTCCCCTAGGCTAATTGTCTGCTTCTTGCAGGCCTAGATAGTCTATACCTTAGGGTGACCATACGTCCCGGTTTTCCGGGACATGTCCCGGTTTTTGGGGAGCGTCCCGGTGTCCCGACGACTTAGGCAAAAGTGCAAAATTGTCCCGGTTTTTTGCAAGAAGGAAACTTGTATATATTGAAAACGTCAGTTTTATGTAATTGATAGAGCAAAGTGTAGTTTGTAACCCCAAAAGAAATCCTAACGAAATAGAAGCTATCAATTTATATGGAGTTTTATAATATATAGGCCTATATATTACATCTTGACTAATTAGGCTATTGAGTTTAGTTTACGGATTTTAAGAATAATTATCAAGGCATGACGAGAAAGTTTTCATAATACAATTTCAGCGGCGGCACCAGAACCAGGCTATATCGATTTCGGCAGGTCGCATGATCGCATCAGGGTCGTAATGGAATTTAGACCACTCATGTCAGCACTGAAATAGTTTTTTTTCAGATGCCAACTTAAATGCTGCCATGCAGTGCAAACTTTGAAATTTCAAGAAATTCTGATAGTGGGAGAACATACCCTCCCAAAACTCCTTTTCTGCTCGTTTGTCTCCCAGAAACCTTCAATCTTTCTCTGGACTAGATTACACACTGAGCGTCGATTGAGAAAGTGTTCTCAATATTGTTAAAGAGTGCTGCACTCAGTGCACTGACGACTAGAGCAGGTGAATTGGAGATTTCGATACTCAGCAATAAATGCAATTGTGATCACACCTGTATCGATATGTTCAAATGCGTTCGCAGAACAGAGTTAAACTAAAAAAATCATTCTTTCGAAAAGTAGCCTATCAGGAACGTTGAACTGTGTAAAAGTATGCAGTATAAGCTTACTATTAGCAACGATAGCTTACTATTGACTGCTGACTATAGAGTATCCTATAGGACCAGGCAGTGGCGCACCCAGGAATTCATGATGGGGGAGTTATGGCCTGGCGGGATGCCCTTCCTGACACCAACCCAACAGTATTACAGTAAATAAAAAGGGAATAAAGTAACTAAGGGAATAAAGTAAGAAAAACAATTGTTACTGCAAACAATTGTTTTGTTTTTTCTTAGGCTATTTAAGTGGATAAATAACCTTTAAAAATCTTTTTTCCTAAGCCAATGGGAGGTTTAACCCCTAAACCCCCTTGTCTATATAGTCCTGTAGTTAAGGAATTACATTACTGTCAGTTTTCCTAAAAATGTCCCGGTTTTTGATGGCCAGAAAATGGTCACCCTACTATACATGCCCTGGGTGAGTGATGTGAGAAGTCTCCATTGAATTTCGCGGATGTCTCTTTACAGGAAGAAGAACATTATCGTCATAATAATAGTAATGATGACAATGATTTGCGGGGCACGGTGGTTTAGTGGAGGGTTTATTCTTAATAATTTGCAGTAGGCCTAGCCTTACGATAAAGTGAATATGCCACTTTTGAATCTATTCTTTCATTTCATATCCTTTGCTGTATCATTCAATCTTGGCAAAGAAAACTGCATCCTATTTTTCATCCCACAGAAAATCACCACGAGCAGAGAAATAAATGTATTTTAAACTGGAAGCACTGTCATTCCACAGCAATCGTCTGTAAAATTCGAGTACAGAGAAGCCATATAACATCGCGCCATCGGTCCCTTCTCAGTTATCGTTTTCTATCCACTAGAACATGAGATCAGTGAAAGTTCTGGTGCAATTTGAAACATGTCTTTATAAAATTAAATTCATTAATTACTTGATTGATGAATTGATTGACTGACTGACTGACTGACTGACTGACTGACTAACTGACTGACTGACCGACTGACCGACTGACCGACTGACCGACTGACTGACTGACTTACCGACTGACCGACTGACCGACCGACTGACTGACTGACTGATTGATTGATTGATAGATAGATAGATTGATTGATTGATTGATTGATTGATTGATTGATTGATTAAGAAGTAATGGCTGCATTCCACGCAATACACTACTGGCAAAATTCGAATGTATCTTGCAAGCAGTGTCAGAACAATGGTAGGCCTGCCGCCTATACATTGTCTTTATGTTTTTCGATTCAATCAAACATTCAGTCACTATGTAAACAGGTGAGTAATTGAGTCAGAGTAGCTTGCATAAACATAAATAGAATGTTGGTCGTTAATAGGTCAATGAACTGAAGACTGGAGTAGCCTAACCAAAAACAGCTGCGTTTGAATCACCACAGTTTAAATGATCTGGGAAGAACCAACAGTCGCCTTCTGGCGTTTATTGCTGATGTTTGACTTGTCAAGGACTGCAATGCTTTATGGTGAGAATGCGGAAATCCATTCCATTTGCCACGATATGACTGTAACAGAAGTTACAGGAAAGGATAGCCTTTCCTTTCAACTAATACATGTAACTTGATTGCAAAGATCAATGTAATTATCTCTTGAGCAATGGATCGAAAAATTCTAACAGTGACAGTGTCCTACAATAGCCACTTATAATAATTATGTATCTTCAAGCAGACACTATTATTGTATAGACATAGCCTACATAACATTTGAAGACATCGACCATTACCTACATGGAATGTGGGTCATAACGATGACGAATGGGATGTTCATAGCAATGTATCAACATCATTATCATTCTTATAATTAGCCTACCATTATAATCATCAATGGATATACCTGGCGCATTCTGGCTTGCACATTGCACAACCTTCCTGTTGACACCGTCAATGTCATCAAATAATACGTCAACATATTATTTTTCTTCTATTTATGCTGTTTTTCCTTGTTCGTGAGTCAGTTCATCTCATAAAATACTTAGCGGTGAGATTGTGCTTGAACTCTAATCGAAGTGATAAAGATAGCTAATATCTAAAGTTTCTAAACAAAACGACTTAAAAGATGGATAGAATCTGATGTCCAGAAGTTGAGCAAGTGCCATTGGTCTGATGATAAATCTGCACACTAATCTGATAATAATTATTCTAAGTTTCTCAATCCTGAAAACGTCTTTATCTACATGTATGCAATATATGATAAAATTCACGGCGTTCTTGTAGCACGGTCTCGGACTGCCACAACCCAGCGGCGTGCCTTTGCCTCTATCGGCCCATTGCAGTGGGTTAACCTTTCTGCTAAAACTCATGCTCAGCTCTTATCTGGGGCACTCCATATTTTCTGCCCGTTGTCTTAAGACTTTTCTTTTTAGAGGGATTCTTCGCACTGGGAGCGCCTCTGATTAGGCTTACTGTACGCGGCGCTTTGCAAATTAATAGAAACGATTCAATGCAATTGTGTTTTAGCTGTCAGTACATGTCAAGTTCATCCTAAAGATGTGGTTGTTGCCGCTGGTGATCGAGTGTCCCTCAACTGTTCAGCCAACGCCGGTCTCTCCGTCGTATCCTGGCAATTGGGAGCAGATGTCTTGACTAAGATCGTCGTCTACACAGCTCCTGTCTATAGACCTGATGGATCGATAAGAACGCCAAAATTCGTTGCTACAGAAAAAGGCTACGCAGTTGATGACACAAACGAGTCGGAAGCCATCCTTGAAATAAAAAATACCACGCTTACACATGCTGGATCATACTACTGCACGTGTTCCGATGACAAGATGACTGCTGCGTTAGGCGCAGTAGTTGTAATAGGTATGTTGGAACGATTGTTGGAATGATGATGATGCTGTGCTGCTGCTGCTGATCATAGTTGTAAAAAAGTTTTTCCCGTTTTTTTATTCTTTCCCAAAAAACATATCTTTTTTGCTTTTTTAAATTTTTTTATGTAACTTTATTTATTTATTTACTGTCCATTATTATTTTCCTCAATTTAATTGTTGTCTGATATTCCATACGTTTTCATTGTAGTCTTAAGGATTCAGCTAACTATTATGGTGCGATTATGCAATTGTTTAAGTCATCATTTGAGAAAAAAATGTAGGAGGTCTCTACAGGAAATGAAATTTGTAAAAGTTATTTTTATATAAAATTCTTGGGCATATTTAATTAATATTTATAAGTAACAATTTTAAGTCCAAATCTACAATAGGCTATATAATTTAGTACACATCAATGGTCTTTGTTTCTGATTGGATTTTAATTGTGTTAAAAGTCGATCAGCATGAACTTATGTGTCCAGACTTAATAGATCTATGTTTACAATTAAAATTTGCAAAGATTTCAATAGGCTATCTTTAATTTGTCTGAATTTCATATTAAACCGGTTTAAGTTATAAGAAAAAATAACTGTGGTCGGTTAATGTTGAGCTTACTTATACCAATTAATGTTGGCCTAATGTTGAGTTAATTGCAGATTAAGATAAAATTGCATAAGCAAGCTATTTAAGCTAAAAATGAAGTTTCAGATGTAACAAAGACAAATTATTTTCCGTTTCCGTTTTTTTATCGTTTAATTGTCGTTTTTATAAACGACGTTTTTTCCTTAATTTAATTGTTGTCTGATATTCCATACGTTTTCACCGTACTCTCAAGGATTCAGCTTACTATTAGAGTGCGATTATGCAATTGATTAATTCATCATTTGAGAAATACATGTAGTAGGTCCCTACAAGAAATGAAATTTGTAAAAGTTATTTTTATATAAAATTCTTGGACATATGTAATTAATATTTATAAGTAACAATTTTAAGTCCAAATCTACAATATATAATTTAGTACAGGAGTTCTCAACCGGTGTGTCGCGACACACTGGTGTGTCGCGACTTGACCGGCGGTGTGTCGCGTAAAAGTGGTGTGTCGCTGGTGTGTCGCGAAGAATTGGTGTGTCGCGATTTAATAATAATGACAATAAATTATCTTCGTTTCTTTTTCCAAACTGACACAACGCAGTAGGCCAATGAAGTAATCATTAATAACATCAGTCTATTAAATTCTCACAGCACACGTCCGTTGTTCATACATTATACACTGACTTCCTTTGCCTACAGGAAATTTAGACGTTTAGCGGGTGACTGCAATGAGAATTTGTTGCGCTCTATTTATCTATCTATTTTACCGCGCGGTCTGGGGTAGTTATGACGTTTTGTGTTCAACGGATATGACAATGACATAGGGCTATGTAAACACGTTTGCGATTGCACCTGTTAGAAAACTTTTACCCGTTAACCTATAGGCTAAGTCAGCAATCGAAATGGAAAAATTTATCGTAAGAAAACGTAAATTCAGCCATCTTTTGCAGATGCTGATATTAAGAAGACAATGTGGATGTTGAACCCATTCCTCGGAGAAAACACCAATGGAGCCGAATTGAACAACAATGAACAGGAAACACTTGTTGAGCTGCAATATGATTCCAGATTGAAGGACATGACATGTCCTTCAATCTGGAATCATATTACATTGTATAAGCAATAATATAGGCCTAACTCAGTTCTGGGCAAAGACGTACAAGGAAGAACATTACCCATCACTTGCAGGCAAAGCTATCAAAGAGCTGGTTTCCTTTCATAGCTCCTACTTATCTGAGCAGGGTTTTTCTCAGATGATCAACATAAAGAACAAGAATCGGAACAAACTTGTCGGAGGTGCCCTCTCAGCCTGCTTACGAATTGTAGGCCTACTTTCAAAAACTGTGGAACCGCGTTTTAATATGATCCAAAGAAAAATTCATGAACAAAGATCCCATTAACTGTTAGGACTACAAGGTCTTAGTAATTAGGTGACTAAATTGACGTCGAGTTGTAGAAACAACTATAGATTGGGATCAGAAAAATAATTTAGAATTTTAGAATAATAAAAATTGGAAAGAAATTCAATATAATTATTTTGAATTATTAGAAATGTCAGCATGCAGTTTAACATTTTAGAGGGATAAATAGGCCTAAGTTTGAGAGCAAATTTGAAATAAATAGACATGTTCAAACTTTGACACTTTTTTATATTTTTACGACATTTATTACATATGACGATTGAATGGTGTGTCGCCAAATTTGATACCAAGTTTAAGTGTGTCGCGGGACGAAAAAGGTTGAGAACCCCTGATTTAGTACACATCAATGGTCTTTGTTTCTGATTGGATTTTAATTGTGTTATGTCGATCAGAACGAACTTATGTGTCCAGATTTAATATGTTTACAATTTAAATTTGAAAATATTTCAATACCTTTAATTTGTCTGAATTTCATATTAAACCGGTTTAAGATATAAGAAAAAATAACTGTGGTCGGTTAATGTTGAGCTTACTTATACCAATTAATGTTGGCCTAATGTTGAGTTAATTGCAGATTAAGATAAAATTGCATAAGCAAGGTTTTTAAGCTAAAAATGAAGTTTCAGATGTAACAAAGACAAATTATTTTCCTTTTCGGTTTTTTTTATCGTTTTATTGTCGTTTTTATAAACGACGTTTTTTCCGTTTTTTATTTTATTTTCATCTTTTTTACATCTATGCTGCCGATGACGATGACGATGACGATGACGACGACGACGATGACGATGACGATGATTGATTATGATGATGATGATATGATGATGATGATGATGATGATGATGATGATGATGATGATGATGATGATGATGATGATGATGATGATGATGATGATGATGATGATGATGATGATGAGGATGATGAGGATGATGATGATGATGATGATGATGAGAATGTTAGTTTATCAACGAATTATTGCTGGTCTTCTGTTTATAATATTCGTTTATTAACTATTCAAACTGACATATTAAGCCATTACGCAAAAATATAAATTGGTCCCACACTGTGCCTCTGGTTACTACCGGGTCTGCACACTATATAGTGTGCAGACCCGGTAGTAAAAGCCATAGGCGTAGGGGACATTTCGTCAGTGGGGGGGAAGATTTGATTTTTGCCCGAAAAGTAGGCCTATACTTTACACTTTTTGGCGGACCGCGAGTCACCCCACAGTTTTCATCGACCAAATTGTCTGATGAAATTTTTCAGTTATTTCGATTTCCCAAGCCCGGAATAACGATTTCTCAGCCGAAATAACTGTTGACTTTTTTGTCATTTCGTACAAATTGTCAGAAAATATAACTGAACTTGCGTGCTCGAAAAATCCTCCCATGTCCCTCTTTGCCCGAAAAAAGGTTTGTCCGCCCTTGCCTGTTTTGCCCGAAAAACACATTTGCCCGAAATTTGGGGGCCTTTTCCCCTCTGGACCCCCGCCTCCTACGCCTATGGTAAAAGCTGATAACAAAGTTCAGAAGGAGTCGAATTTAATTGCAGAGCAGCCCGCATAGCGACCATCGTTTGTTGATTTAATACGGGGATAATATTATTATGGCTGGCCGATTCAAAATAATATCAATGCTTTGTAAACCACGACACAGATTTCAAAGCGGATAATTTGCTTGGATAGTTTAGCGAATGCAATTTGATTGTAAGTATAATGCTAATATTGAATAGTTTCGTTATGGGTCTATGACAGAAGTTGCAGAACCAGTTTATTCAAATATCTCTTACATACGCTGGAAAGATTAAGCGTGAACCTTGAGTCATCATTTTATGAGAGGCGCTATATAAATTTTTGGAGACGATACGATGCTAATGAGAAGTGAGTTGCAGTTGTCAAATCTGCTATGGATTAACTGCTATACGGTAGGCTACTTCGAGGTATGTTGCAAAGGCAAAAGCTCGCATAGACCATCTGCATTTGAGTGAGGACAAGTGCTGCACCTGCAGAAGTAACAAGATGGCCTACAGTTCTGTTTAATGGATGGGAAATGAGAAGTCAATTTGGACTGGTTCAAATTGAGATGATGCATAAACAAAGTAGTCGTGAAAATATGTTCCATAACGCGATGAACTGTT
>OX457051.1:14122415-14189915 GCA_949752735.1 Lumbricus terrestris | reverse complement strand
CTGCAAACGTGTTCATGAAAGCCAAAGCAGTTATCGACTCCCAACTACAGCTGCGAGTCTTAAATATTATTGCGTTTATATATAAGCTTATCTTAAACTCGAAACTTAATAGCCTCAATGTGCGATGTTCAAATGCATGACATGGTGGCTCTTCGTGTAAATAATATTATTATGTTTAAAAAATCTGTCTGGCAAGAGACACGCATAAATATACATGTATAGCCTCGATAGCAATATAACGGCCGCCAAACCCTTTGCATCGAAGTAGGCTACACACTATGTCAATGCCTTTAACGGTCTCTTGAAGGTGCTTCTCGGTTAGTGCAATACTTATTCATGTGATACCTCTGCAAGAACGAGTAGTCTATATGCATTCAAGAGACAGGAACCATCCAGACCAGCGGGCACTCGCGCCCACGTATAGAGTCAAGTCAGCAAAACTTTTCATGAGTAATCCCTGAATGAAGAATGATTTCCATGTGACTAATTGAGACCCATATTGGCTCTATGCGAGTTCCATATACGGAACTCCGCCACTGGTTGCGCTCTGCCAGTGCCAGTCCCAAGCCTGGATAAAGGAGGAGGGCGTCGCTAATAGTCTTTGTTACCACACAGTGACGTTAAACTGCAAATACCACCACCACCATATGCGGGTCCCATATTGACGCCACGTGGGCATGCTGAAAGGGATGACACTCCAATCTTCTAGTCGATACTTCGCAGAGACAACTAAGCATGTAGGTTTTGACTTTTGTGACTCTAGATCAGGGCTTTTTTAACGTGCAATTGCGCACAAAATGTGCATTTATAAATGGATCTGTGCAGTTGCAAAAGCAGTGTTATGCAGTGAAAATCATTTTTTAAAAGGTCATCATCATGTTGTGCTCTAACAGTTGGCAGGTTCGTACGTCCGATGCAACCACTCCTCTCGTTGTTGAGCTTTCTCTTTTAGCTGTTGATATCCAATCCAGATCATCCAGTCCAGAAGCTTCTGCCTAGGCGGTGTAGAGCATTGCGCTCTGCTGTCCATGGCGACTTGATGGTTCCTTTCACTCGCTCTGCAACAATGCAGAGGCGTTCGTCCTCTGTGGTTGGTCCAACGACCTGGAAGGGACTTCCATTGACTATGCGACACCTCCCAAGCTGTTCTCAATTTCACAAACGGTTGAAGACTGTTGTTTCGCTTGATATCGGCCGGGAGCGCTTCTGAGTAGATACCTTGAAGGTGCGATATATAAATTACGATTGGTTGATTGATTGATTCTCTGTAACTCTAGTCTATATTCCATTCATATAAATTATCTGCTCTTGTATAAGATAAGGCGCGTGATGAACATTTATTTGGCAATCAAGTGCAACTTTCCTCATGAGCTTGAGTGTAATTAATACATCTGCAATAAGCTTACGCCTTCTGTAGTTCAGTTCCACCAGAGTCAAGAATCCTGAACATACAACATGTTCAAGTTTGTGCATAATATGTTACCTGAACAATTTTATTGTTACTTTGCAACAGCCCACTCCTATAATACCCGGTCCTCTTCCAATATGTTGTTCCTTTTGCACGTACTGCCTCCAGAGCAGGTAACCTCCAGGTCCTGGGACCTCGATTATGGAATTCCCTGTCTGATGATCTGAAAGCAGTGAAACTTCTGACCTCATTTAAAAGAGAACTGAAACTAAACTTATTACTAAAGCATAATGAATAATAACAACATTGACATAACAGGTCTGAATCGAATGATTTACTTCATGTGAACTTTGTATTGACTATTCTGCGCGTGCACACACCTCAGTTTTGAACAATGGCATAAATATTGATTGCTGTTCCAGTTTCATATTTCCCTTTTTGTCATATTAGGCCTATATGGCGTTCGTGATTCAATTTATTGTTAGTTTATATAGTTTTTTCTTTATAATTATTGTGCTTTGTAGGCTGCTAATTTTCAGCTCTAAAATTTCCTGGTTTTTTGCGATGAACTGTGCGACATTAAAACGTTGATTGAAATGATAATTGTATACTAGGGACCTGGTTAGCATACGCTGTTTGCTTTTTCCGGGCTTCCTGTTGCCCTGTGATTTTCTGTTTTTGTTTTACTATACATATTTTACTTCTGGTGCAATAAAGAAATAAAATAAATGAAATAGCCTACTGTATAGCCTACCTAAGCAATCTGTTTAAAATGTCTCAACACTCTGCAGGCATGATTGTAGTTTCTAAGTTTAGACATTTTCTTAGGCTATAATGCGAAAGCACGTAAACTTAATAAACTCCGTTTTTATTGAAGCTTATTATTTATGCTAATTTATTTATGCTGGAATGTAAATATATCGGATATTCAAGAGCGTTGGATGTTTTTTAGTCCGTTATGAGAAGGAAAAGAACAGTTTTATTGAATATACCATAGAATTCTGTTTCTATAATTATACTTTAAATGAATTGCTTGATTTGCGTTTTTCTGAATTTAAATTTTGCTAATTTGTAACAGATTTTACTTGTAAATAAATAACAAAAGTGTCATTTTTTACACTCTTAAGATAATTGTTAACATTTACAAGCATGCTAGAGATAAAACTTCTGACGACTGAAGGATCCACAGAGAAGCTTTTCTTAAGGGGTCGTCCATATGTTACGCATGCACGAAGGGGAGGGGTCACTGGATTTAGGTGATTTGCATATGGGTGCTTGCATGTGAGGAGTCCCAACGTAGGTCTACGCAAAATGAAATAGTGTCTAATAATTGTGACGTCCACATCAGACTGTTTATAACTTTCTTATTGTTATTCGACAGTCGGGCGGTGGCTTTTGATTACATTGACAGTGTGAGAATTGCCGGGGTTTGGGGTTCCAACCACCAGCTTTTTTAGAGCCCCAAGCAAAGTTTGTTTTTCACACCTCAATTGCATGTTAATCATAGTCCAACCCAACCCCAGTTATTTTTCCACAAGTCGCACCATGGGCGGAGTTTATCACGGGATGGGGGATGGCTGAAGCTCCCCCAAGAAGCCCCATAGTCATGCTTTAACCGTGTAAAAGGTCTATTTTTTCGGGCTTAGCCTCCCAGGACTTCCAACTGATGACAAAAAGGTCATCAGCTTTTTCGGCCGGGAAATACATAGTAAATTTCATGAGATTTGAACTTGACGACTAAAAAAGGGTCACTAATAAAAAAAGTCATCAACTTTTTTCCGGCCGAAACGAACAAATGTTCGGCGCCGCGCCTTCTGGACCAAGATTTTAGCCCCCCCTCCCCAAAAAAAACGGAAACCAAAATCCACCCATGAGTCTCAAAGTCACTGTATACTTGGCAATTATAATTATTCTGTTCAGTTCTAAACAGAAAACCGTAACAGTTAAAACATCTAGCTAGCAAATATGATGCTAAGCAAAAATAAATAGTAGCCAACAGTAAGACAAATGTCTTTGTTGTAGAGTTGACATTACTATGTGCTTTAGCAGGCCTAATGGTTAGATTTAAGTAGACGATGTTTTATTATTAGATCTATGTTACACTGAAATTGTATGTTGGTTATGTAGACTATTATAGATGTACAATGATATATATATATATATTTCGGCGGAGTTGGCTACCCTCACCCTTTGCGGAGTGGTTCCACTCGCTTCCTGCTTCTCACGACCCGGATGACCCCGGGGTCGAAGAGAGTCGGATGACCCCGACGACCTGGGCGTAGTGAAGAATGTTCACACCCCCTCCACCTACCCTGGCGGAGTGGCACCCCTTTCTGGCGTCCTACAGCCCTAGCGTGGGGGAGAAGAAGGGGACTGGAGGGAAAATATAGCCTACGCCAACGGCGGATCGGAAAAGAAAGACCAGTGGAAGTCGGGACGGCAGAGAGGAGGGAACGGAGAACGACGGGTGTTCGAGCGATCAACAGAACTCTCGTCGAACGAAAATCGTCTACAGACCGCGGGTCTAACGTCAACGGACCGGTTGTCGAGACACCGCGTTCGAACGGACTAGAATCTTAAGCCTGTGCGCCCGATACGACGAGCGGAGTATTATAGTCGGGACGATGCTCGACCCGCTCTGAAGGGAACAGGAGCATTTTTCTTCATTTGGACTCTGCCGACGGAATCTTCCAGATATTCACTTAGTAGTGATAGACTATCGCTCTAACGACCATTTTTCGGCGGAGCGAACTGTGTTGCGGACGATATTCTACACCTTCATCGATCCATGCAGGATACGTAGCCTACTACACGCCACACCACGACCATCCATGCGGACCGTTGCCTCGTCGCCCTCCCCACGCGCCACTCCGCCGCCCCCGGGGGTCCACGGTATTGTGTATTGTGTATTTTTTTAAAACATTGGATTCTTAGATACATCTGTTGTCGTCATCATGAACGTATGATTCAAATCGAACCTTTTAAGATTTTAATACCTTTGGACTTTTCCGGTTCCTATGCATCGATTGGATAATTTCACTTTCATTCATCCATCAAATCATTCGCAATTCACTCATTCATTCGGTCGTTCATTCAGTTAAACTATCTTACACAATACGAATAATATGCATATGTAAAATTGTCAGGGACCAATTATAATATGTTTTCCCTTCTTTTAAATTTCTGACTCCGAGTCTGTTCAAATTTATCCATAACTCCTCATTATATATTCCCGTTGGTCTGAAGGTAACCCGATAAGGCCACTAAATTAGATAGGACCACAACAATTGGCGAGCCTGCCAGGAGGAGGGCCCACGTCACTGCATTTGGTCGCCCAGCCGGGAGCATTAATTAATTTATTGTTCTAGCTGCTGGTGGTTAACTCCGTTGAAGTGCTTCTTCGTGAAGGTCTACTTCATACGACTGATTGAGTGATATTTATGTTTGTGATCCATTCCTATTGTGGCAGGGTCCTTTTACCTCATAGTCGGGATACGAGGTGACCACATTTGATCGATCTCATACAAAGCGAGAGTAGGATTCAGCCGGATGTAAGCGGTCAGGTCTTATAGCGCCTTGAGAATATTATTTTGATTCTGTTAGGATAAGTTTCGGGGACTGATTATATTAGGCCGAGGAATTGAGAAGTTCATTGGTTTGTTTTGATATAAGAGAGCGAATTGAATAGTCGCATTCTGTCATTGCGTCTGCCTCGTTAAGCATGGAGATTTCTGCTTTAACTGCGGCAGGTAAAGAATTAGGCCTTTCAGGCGATGAGCTAAGAATTTTCGTTGGCGAACAGCAGGCAGCTGCACGCGAAGAGCGCCGGCTGGCCCGTGAGTTAGAATCGCAGGAAAGAGAGAAAGAAGGACGAGAAAAGGAGAAGGAACTAGAAAGAATAGAAAGAGAAAAGGAGAGGGAAAGACTTGAAAGAGAAAAAGAAGTAGAAAGATTAGACAAAGAAAAGGAGAGGGAAAGACTTGAAAGAGAAAAAGAAGTAGAAAGATTAGACAAAGAAAAGGAGAGGGAAAGAGAAGAGAGAGAAAGAGAAAGGGAGAGGGAAAGAGAAGAAAGAGAAAGAGAAAGGCAAGAAGCCGAAAGAGAGGCTGTTCGCAGACACGAGTTGGAAGTGCTAAGGCTAAAGGCCTCGGTCATCGCACGGGACCGTGAAGAATTGGACGACGAAGCCCCTAGCAATAGAAGTAGCACAGAGGAAAGGGATGGCATCTCAGGCAGAGGAGGTACGCTACCTAAACTGCCGTCTTTCGATGAAAATCGTGACAATATCGATTCTTATTTGAAGCGATTCGAACGGTACGCTGACAGCATGGACTGGAAAGTTGAACGGAGACCATTGTATTTGTCCTCTCTACTTACTGGGAAAGCCTTGGAAGTGTACTCGAGGCTAAGTGCAGAGCAGGCAAATGATTACACCGCATTGAAACATGCTCTTCTCGAGAGATACCAACTAAACGCAGAAGGTTTCAGAAAACGCTTCTATGGCGCCAAGCTAGAAGCAGCGGAAACCATTCCACAGTTTCTAGCCAGAATTGACGGGTACTGGGCTCGTTGGCTGGAATTGGAGGGAGTGGAACAATCCTATGAGGGAGTGAAGGAAGTCATTCTCAGAGAACGGGTTTTGTCTGCTTTGCCAATGGAGGTCTCGGTTTACATCAAGGAGCGCGCGGAAAGGAGAATCGGCAAGATAACAGAGTTAGCGCAGAGTTTTATGGACGCCCATAAAGGAGACCATCGGGAGAGATATTCAAATAGGGAGGCGTTTGACCGACACCACCCAATGACGGCAAATTATGCAGCGCGCGAGCAACTGGGCCAGAGGAAACCGGACACCAGGCAGCAGCAGGGTGTTGGGTCAGTTAAGAAGCTCTGCTATCTCTGCTCAAGCCCCTCTCACCTAGCGTCTCAGTGCAACTACGGCTTCAAGCGGCAGCTGCAGAGTGAGGCTAAGGCAGACAGGCCGCTAGCACAGGGACAGAATAAAGGGGGAGGACCCCACACAGCATCATTGGTGCAAGAGTACAACAAGGCGGAAGGGGATGCCAATAACGGACCAGAGCCGCAGGACCCCAGCAGCATTGCATACGCCTTATGCGTAGCCCACAACCGAGCAGGTTGTTTGCATTGTATGAAATACGAGCGAGGCGTGGAGGTTCCAGCCGGTGGCCAGGCAGTCTTTGAGGTGTATCAGACAGGAGGCGGGCTGCTCAGATTTGGAGCCCTGCTAGACAACAAGCCGGCTGACTGTATAAGGGATTCTGGCTGTACGACAGTCATAGTAAGACAATCCCTGGTTGACCCAGTCAAGCTGACCGGAAGATCAAGAATATGTCGGCTAGCGGATGGAACTGAAATTGATTGCCCTGAGACTGAATTGGATATAGTCTCCCCCTTCTTTCAGGGTAAGACACAAGCCTTGTGCATGAGCAATCCCGCAGCCGACCTACTGATAGGCAATATTAAAGGCGCTTCCCTCCAGCCGACTCGGGCCGTGCCTTACATACGAGCGTTCAACAAAGATGAAACAAAAAGAGAGCAGGAAAGAAACGATACAAAAAGAGAGCAGGAAAGAAACGATAACGTCGCTATGTCGAAACGGGACGGCGATGCGGCCAATGGAAATTATGATTCTCAGAAAGTGTTTGCGGTGGAGACGCGGATGGGAGCGAAGAGACGAGAAGAAGAGGAAAAGAAGAGCAAGATCCGACCTTTACTAGTTCCAGAAATCCAAGGTGGCGTATTGACGTCTATTGAGTTCAAAGCCGAACAAGAACAAGACTCTTCCCTGAGGGGATATTACAATCTGGCACAAAGTGGCCAGGCGGAAGGAAATCGCGCTGGGGCTAGTTTCATTCTTCAAGGCGGCCTTTTATATCGTTTGTACAAACACGAGAGAAGCGGAAAGGAGGAAGTGTGGAAACAGATTATGGTTCCGACTACGCTGAGAAAGCAGGTGCTTGACGTAGCACACAAATCTATTCTTGCAGGCCATCTCGGCAGAAAGGCAACCCAAGATAGAGTCCTCCCGCATTTCTTTTGGCCAGGGTTCTTTGCTGATGTTAAGCGCTACACGCAATCTTGTGACATATGTCAAAGGACCCAGCCCAAGGGCCGAGTAGCCAAGATACCTCTAGGGAAGACCCCGCTCATTTGCACACCGTTTTCCAGAGTGGTAATCGACCTCGTCGGCCCTCTCGTTAGATCATCAGCTGGAAATGCCTACATACTGATGGTAGTGGACGTTGCCACAAGGTATCCGGAAGCAGTAGCCCTTAAACACATTGACACACAGTCGGTGGCCGATGCTCTCTACTCTATTATTGCGAGGGTGGGAATTCCGGATGAAATCTTAAGCGACCAAGGCTCCCAGTTCACATCGGAAATGATGAAAGAAGTGTGCAGGCTACTTTCCATTAAGCAACTTTTCAACACCCCTTATCATCCGCAGAATTCGGCAATATGTGAAAGGACAAACGGGGTGGTCAAGAGCATGCTTAAGAAACTATCAGCAGAGAGAGTAACCGACTGGGATAGGTATCTGGCAGCTGTGCTTTTTGCTTACAGAGAGGTTCCGCACCGAACCACGGGTTTCTCGCCCTTTGAGCTGCTATATGGACGCCATGTAAGAGGACCCACAGAAATATTGAAACGTTTATGGACGGATGAAGGAAGTAATCCGGGAGAGGAAAAAACCGTGTACGAGTACGTGTTGGACCTAAGGAATAAGATCAAGGACACGTGCGAATTAGCGCAAAGAGAGTTGGAGAGGTCAACGGAAATCAGTCATAACTATTTCAATAAGAAGACAAAACCTAGGTCATTCCAGGTTGGCGACAAAGTTATGCTTCTGCTACCTACCGATTCCAACCGACTTCTGCTACAATGGAAAGGACCATTTGAAGTAAGGGAGAAGGTTAACGACTGGGATTATCGTATTCAACTGAAAGATAGGGTTCGTATGTTTCATGCAAACCTGCTAAAGAGGTACTTTGAGCCGTGGGACCCACAAATGAAGAACATCACAAAGGAGCCAATCGATCCAATTGGAGCAGAAGTGGCAGCATCAGTAGGAGTCATCGACGATTGCGATGAAGTAATTGAAGGCCAGAATAGCTTAGGTCTCGAGCTGTACGAGTCTGAACAAACACAGACCCACAAAGATGTCAAAATAAACCCAAATCTAAGTGACGTCCAAAGAGAGCAGGTAGAAGAGCTGCTCGAGGGTTTCACAGACATTTTTTCGGACGTTCCGGGGCGTACCAGCCTCGTTAAGCACAAGATAAAACTGGAGCCTGGCGCCGCCATCAAAAGCAGAAAATACTCCATCCCCTTCAATCTGAGAGAGGCAGTCGATAAGGAGATTCAATCAATGTTGAAGTTAGGCGTCATTGAGCCTTCCGATGCACCATACTCCTCCCCTATTGTGGTCGTCAAGAAGAAGGGAGGAAATGAATTTCGTATCTGCAACGACTTTAGAGGAGTGAATAATGCCTATAATGCCTGCCACATAGACAAGGAACCAATGCCACAGATTGAGGAAGTGTGGGCAAAAATAGGAGCCAGTAAAATCTTCTCCAAATTTGACCTCACAAAGGGCTTCTGGCAGATAGAACTGTCTGAAGAATCTAAAGATCTAACATCATTTGCAACTCCTAACGGGTTTTTCCGTTACAAGGTAATGGCCTTTGGGCTAAGCGGAGCACCTGGAACATTTGTCAAAGCAGTTAGAAAGCTGCTGCAGGGTTCTAACGACCTGGAGCACTTCTTCGACGATATCTTGGCTCACACACGAAATTGGGAAGAACACCTGTCAGCTCTCGAGGATCTATTTACCAGACTCAGATTGCACGGATTGAAGCTCAAACCCTCAAAGTGTCAGTTGGGATTTAGCAACATAGATTATCTGGGCCATTCTATTAATGAACAGGGAATTAGGCCAACAAAGGAAAAGGTTGAGGAAATACTCAACGCCCCAAGTCCTACGTCAAAAAAGGAATTACAGTCCAGCCTCGGGTTGCTGAGTTGGTATCGCAAGTTCGTTGAGGGCTTTGCCACAATAGCTGCCCCCCTTACGGACCTCACTAAGAAGGGATCTCCAAATAAATTGGAGTGGAGCAGACTTCACGAAGAAGCATTTCTTAAATTAAAACAGGCACTTTGTTCCGACCCACTCCTGAAATATCCTTGCATGGACAGAGATTTCTATCTTAGGAGCGATGCATCTTCTGTGGGGTTGGGAGCAATACTTCTCCAGGAACATGACGGAGTTAAACACCCAGTAGCTTACGCTAGCAGGAAACTTCTCCCAGCCGAGACCCGATACAGCACGATAGAGAGGGAGCTTCTGGCAATAGTCTGGGCGGTTCAGCATTTCCAGAATTACTTGTACGGCAGGCGCTTTTGGTTAGAAACCGACCATCAACCACTTACTCAACTGCAGAAATGCAATCCCAACAACTCACGAGTAATGCGGTGGGCCTTAATTCTACAACAGTTTCCTTTTTGCATATCCTATATAAAGGGATCTGAAAATGTTGGTGCCGACTACCTGAGTCGAATTCATGCACCGTAGTAATGTTTCAACTCGGCGAGATTTGACCCCAAATCTTCAAAATATGGGGGGTCATTGTTGTAGAGTTGACATTACTATGTGCTTTAGCAGGCCTAATGGTTAGATTTAAGTAGACGATGTTTTATTATTAGATCTATGTTACACTGAAATTGTATGTTGGTTATGTAGACTATTATAGATGTACAATGATATATATATATATATTTCGGCGGAGTTGGCTACCCTCACCCTTTGCGGAGTGGTTCCACTCGCTTCCTGCTTCTCACGACCCGGATGACCCCGGGGTCGAAGAGAGTCGGATGACCCCGACGACCTGGGCGTAGTGAAGAATGTTCACACCCCCTCCACCTACCCTGGCGGAGTGGCACCCCTTTCTGGCGTCCTACAGCCCTAGCGTGGGGGAGAAGAAGGGGACTGGAGGGAAAATATAGCCTACGCCAACGGCGGATCGGAAAAGAAAGACCAGTGGAAGTCGGGACGGCAGAGAGGAGGGAACGGAGAACGACGGGTGTTCGAGCGATCAACAGAACTCTCGTCGAACGAAAATCGTCTACAGACCGCGGGTCTAACGTCAACGGACCGGTTGTCGAGACACCGCGTTCGAACGGACTAGAATCTTAAGCCTGTGCGCCCGATACGACGAGCGGAGTATTATAGTCGGGACGATGCTCGACCCGCTCTGAAGGGAACAGGAGCATTTTTCTTCATTTGGACTCTGCCGACGGAATCTTCCAGATATTCACTTAGTAGTGATAGACTATCGCTCTAACGACCATTTTTCGGCGGAGCGAACTGTGTTGCGGACGATATTCTACACCTTCATCGATCCATGCAGGATACGTAGCCTACTACACGCCACACCACGACCATCCATGCGGACCGTTGCCTCGTCGCCCTCCCCACGCGCCACTCCGCCGCCCCCGGGGGTCCACGGTATTGTGTATTGTGTATTTTTTTAAAACATTGGATTCTTAGATACATCTGTTGTCGTCATCATGAACGTATGATTCAAATCGAACCTTTTAAGATTTTAATACCTTTGGACTTTTCCGGTTCCTATGCATCGATTGGATAATTTCACTTTCATTCATCCATCAAATCATTCGCAATTCACTCATTCATTCGGTCGTTCATTCAGTTAAACTATCTTACACAATACGAATAATATGCATATGTAAAATTGTCAGGGACCAATTATAATATGTTTTCCCTTCTTTTAAATTTCTGACTCCGAGTCTGTTCAAATTTATCCATAACTCCTCATTATATATTCCCGTTGGTCTGAAGGTAACCCGATAAGGCCACTAAATTAGATAGGACCACAACAGTTTTATGATAACTTTAGCTAATTAACGTTTGTGAACGAAGAGGGGAAGAGCTTATTAGTAGGTACGCATATTTATGGAGTAAGCAACATGTACGAATCGCACCAAGGGGTCGGTGGAAAATATGCTTTTGCCTATGCGTTATATGAATGGACCCTAAGCTAGCATAACTTACTTAATCAGAACTAAAGAGTGTTGTAGGTGAGTGATTGGATTCAATTGGTCCGTGCTCCTAAGCCCAGTGGCGTAGACAAGGGGGTTTCGGGGTTAAAACCTCCCCATTGGCCTAGGAAAAAATTTAAAGGTTATTTATCCACTTAAAAAAGAAAAACAAAACAATTTCTCGTAGTAACAATTGTTTTTCTTACTTTATTCCCTCTGCTACTTTATTCCCTTTTATTTACTGTAATACTGTTGGGTTGGTGTCAGAAAGGGCATCCGGCAAGGCCATAAAACCCTCCCAAGCCACTCCCCCGTCATAAATTCATGGCTACGCCACTGTCTAAGCCAGTGGTTGGGCAGCCAGCCATGTCCAGAATCACTAAGCTTACATAAAATGAGTGGAATGTCGACTTAGGATTCCTACTTAAAGCCAAATACATGTACAGGGTGGGCCATAAAAAAGTAACCCCCTACGGTTTTTATCCCATATCTTGGCCAAACATACGAATTTTTAAATGAAACTTTACAGTCTTAAAGGCAATTCATATTTACGTACAATGGTCAAATTTCAACAAAATATTTCAAACAGAACAAAAGTTATATCACTTTTAGCGAGGCCACCCCTCGTTTTTTGACGATTCAAAAACGAAACGCAACAAAAATTAGTTTTTTGCTAATATCTTGGTCAGAAGGAAGAATATCGAAAAGAAATTTTACAGGATTAAAGACAATTCATATTTACAAATGATAGCAAGATTTCATCAAAATATTTCAAACCCAACAAAAGTTATACCACTTTTAGTAAGGCCACCCATCGTTTTCTGACTTTTTTGAATCATCAAAAAACGTAGGGTGGCCTCACTAAAAATGATATAACTTTTGTTCCGATTGAAATATTTTTATGAAATCTGGCCAACATATGTAAATATGAATTGTCTATAAACCTGTAAAATTTCATTTCGAAATTCTTACTTTTGGCCAAAATATTGGCAAAAACCTACTTTTTGTTGCGTTACGTTTTTGAATCGTCAAAAAACGAGGGGTGGCCTCGCTAAAAGTGATACAACTTATGTTCTGTTTGAAATATTTTTTTGAAATTTGACCATTGTACGTAAATTTGAATTGCCTTTAAGACTGTAAAGTTTCATTTAAAAATTCGTATGTTTGGCCAAGATATGGGCTAAAAACCGTAGGGGGTTACTTTTTTATGGCCCACCCTGTATAGCCTTAACGCCAGTGATAGCAAAACCAGCATGGGTGAGATTGAAGTGTACACTGTACAGCAGTAGGCTACATTGATTGTGTATGCAGGATGCTTATACAAGTATGTACAACATATATACACACACCTTTCTGAATGCGCACATAATTATGCATACATTCACTCATATTTCTATGTATGTAAATTCATAGCCTAAGCTTAGGGCCTACAAGCCCACACACATTATTCGGCCTACATGCATGCACATGCCGCCATATGCATAAGATGCATGTACATAGATGCTTGCATGAACATGTATATAATTATATATAATAATAGAATATAATAGAAAATAATATTCTTTATATATTATATGCTCTTTTATCTTTATATATTCTTTATGCACTTGTGTATTGGCCTACATTTGAATATTCTCACACACATGCACGCAAAGATTATAACAATACGCGAATCGATGCTTTTGACTGTTTTTTATGAGCGACGTCTTTGTAAACATTCCATTAATTCCCAAAAGATAATAAAAATTGCCATTTCGAGAAAAACAGAGAAATATTTTAGACTGATAAGATTTCTTGCTTGAAGTTTCTGCTCGATTGCTCGTGAAATAAGTTGGCAGGAAATTGGACTGAGTTCAGAATAACCCGAGTCGGCATTTCACAGCGGCAGACTCCATAGCCTACTATAATTATTAACAGGTAAGCTACAGTCAAACAGTTTTCGATAATTGGCACGATTTTTGCTGGTACACGGTGCGCTGGAAAGGCTAAACAAAAATGGATTGAGAATCCACCTTAAGCCGCCGCGTACAGTGACCTTGTGCAAGTCCTTCGCTCGCAATTGCTCGTGCGCTTCGGCATGAAACTCCGATGCAGTGTCCGCACTGTAGTCGGGAGCGCTTCTGAGTCGAGAGCCTAAAGCGGCGTTGTAGCAAATGGAGAAATGTTACTCATTTGCTCCAATTTATATATGAGGTAAATGGCGAGATATAATAATAATAATAATAATCTTTTCTTTAATTAAACGCCTGCAAGACGCACTGCGCTTTACATTTACAAGTTATGCAGTAATCTTAATTAAACTTAACTACTAACTGAACAGACAGCTTTGCAATTACAACGGCGCTAATAGCAGCCTACAAAGCAAATCCGCCCAACGGGGGCTCGAACTCACTACCTCTCGCACTCTTGGCCAGCGTGTTAACCATTACTCTACCGGGTCCCCCAAAGGACCCTTTCCGCCGTTTTCTTCCCTCTTTCATTGTTTATAACGATGGACTGGTTTCGTCCATAATTTATCTCAGCATGCAGTCTTTGGGAGCTTCGAGTCTCTTGTTTCCCGAGCAAAAAATAACACGAAGGCCCGTCACTTTCGGTCACCTGGTCGTGGGTCGAGCATTTTCCAGCTCCGATGATCCTGTGATGTAGTTTCACGGTCAGAGGTGAAGTTCTATATTAAATTTTGTGTCTCTTATGCTGGTTTCTGGACGTCGTTAAGATAAAGGATCAGGTTCCTTCACTATTGAATTGCTTGCCATCCGTAGCATGTCTTCCTGACCAGTGGCGTAGACAAGGGAGGTTTCGGGAGTTAAAGCCCCCATTGGCCTAGAAAAAAAGTTTTTTAAAGGTTATTTATCCACTTAAATAAGAAAAAGAAAACAATTGCTTGTAGTAACAATAAATTGTTTCTCCTACTTTATTCTCTTTGTTACTTTATTCCCTTTGTTACTTTATTCCCCTTTATTTACTGTAATACTGTTGGGTTGGTGTCAGAAAGGGCATCCGGCCAGGTCATAAAAACAACAACAAAATCATAAATTCCTGGCTGCGCCACTGTTCCGGAGTCCGGGCTCAGGTATATGTTTAGGATAGTAACTGTAGGCCTTTCACGGATCACGACTGGGCAATTACCGGGTATCGTTGTTCTGTTCTCATACATCCTCAACGTTCATGCTAATCAACAACGTAACAGTTTCCAAGGAGTTAAATAGCTTAGTAACAATATTACTTAGTGTTATGGTGGATGAGCATGTGCTACGATGGTTAAGTGCATGAGCGAATGAGTCAGTCAGTCAGTCGGCCAAGTCACACAGTATTTACTTGCAGTAGGCCTAATGCATTCATAGACACATCTATGCTGATTGTTAATAGGTTACAATATTATTATGAATTGAGGCTGAAGCAAAGTTACATTTATATTTGAATAATTAGAATTGAAATGATTTGGGAAGAAACAATCGCATTCCTGCGCTTATTGCTGGTGTTCTACTGCTCAACGTCTGCAATGCTTCATGGTGAGAATGCATAAAACCAGAGATATGATTCTAAATGATTAAGTCGCAGAAAATTACCCTCTTTGCGACTATTTATTGCATCGCAAGAGACCATGGTATCTCTCTCTCCATCTCTCTCTCTCTCTATCTCTATATCTCTTTCTCTCTCTTTGGTTTTCTCTCTCTGTATGTCTCTGTCTGTCTGTCTGTCTGTCTGTCTGTCTGTCTGTCTGTCTGTCTGTGTCTCTCTTTGTCTCTCTCTTTTTTCTCTCTCTCTTTCTGTCTATCTTTCTGTCTCTCTTTCTGTCTCGATATCTCTGTCTCGGTCTGTATGACTGTTTCTGTTTGTCTGTCTCTGTCTGTCTCACTCTCTGTCTTTCTGTCTCCGTCTGTTTGTCTGCATGGGCCCCCGCACACTGGGGCAAGAGGGGCACTTCCACACACCCCCATGGAAAATTGACATCAATTTGCTAAAATACTACTTTTGTAGTACCCATGCAGTTTCTTCGTGTTCGAGAACTGATCATACTAATGATGAACCAAGTGAAACTAATAAATCTACGATTAGAAACTTCCATAACATAGGCCTACACATGCATGCTTTTAATTTTCCGTCCTGCTTTTTCACGCTCTTGCTAAAAACTGTAACCATGACCATTGGATTCATCTCTGGGCGATGCTTTAGCAGATTATTCTAGTCGATGCTGTACGTTATATATGCCTGCACAATGTGAGTACAAAAAGTCCTGATTTCTTATTAATTAAAAAATGATGTAGCCTAAACTTCAACATGCCTTAAGTATCCAGTTATACCCCGCTTTCCCCTATGCTTGTGATAAAAGCACTATAGATAATCTGATTAGGTCTATTTACAGCTAGCTTCTTTTTGTGGGCGATGCTGTACGTTATATATGCCTGCACAATGTGACTACAAAAGTCCTGATATCTTATTAATTATATGATGCAAACAATATACCTTAAGTATCCCGTTATACCCAGCTCTCCCGTAAAAAATGTAAAGTCCATCCAGTTCCATGTGGAACACAGGGAGGCGCTCATCTCCTTTTCAATAGCCTTGAACCAGCAGTTGACGAATCCCAAGGTCCTGGATACGAGGCCAGTGTATCGCAGGACTTGCCGTTTACTTCCCAGCTTACGCCGGTACCAAATCATACTGCTTGGTGACAGAGGCATGTGTGCGTAAACAACTTGCCAAAGGTCGTTACCTGGAGTCGAACCCGCAACCGCCCCGCTCCGTGAGAAAGAACGTTACCGATAGGCTCCCCTACGCTTGTGAAATAAGCACTTGGCCCTATAGATAATCTGATTCGGTCTATTTACAGCTAGTTTCTTTTTGCTGAAACGATTTAATCCATTGGGTGTTGGCAATGATACCCTTCATTGGCAATGATACTCTTCATTGGCAATGATACCCTTCGTTTATCACATGTACGTATTGCGACACGTTTTAGCTGTGAGTACATGCGAAGTTCATCCGAAAGATGTGGTTGCTTCTGCTGGTGATCGAGTGTCCCTCAACTGTTCAGCCAACGCCAGTCTCTCCGTCGTATCCTGGCAATTGGGAGCAGATGTCTTGACTAAGATCGTTGTCTACACAGCTCCTGTCTATGGAAGTGATGGATCGATAAGAACGCCAAGCTTTGTTGCTAAAGGATACTCTGTTGATGAACAACAGGAGCATCAAGCCATCCTTTATGTAGACTCTATCTCTCTTGCACAAGCAGGACGGTACTATTGCACGTGTTCCGATGACAAAATGACTGCTGCGCCCGGTGACGTGGTTGTCATAGGTAGGCTATGTTAGAATGATGACTATGATGATGCTGCTGCTGATGATGATCATGATGGTGGTGGTGGTGGTTGTGGTGGTTGTGGTGGTGGTGGTGGTGGTGGTGGTGGTGGTGGTGGTTGTATTCGTTTGTTGTTCTAAATTTGGTGCCATAATTTGGCAAACCTCACCAGGGTTTTCCGTTAGTAGCAATGGCGGAAAAAAGACTAACTATTTAACAAACTCTTGTGTCGACTCTTCGGAGTGTGAACTTTATAAAACTGTCTTGATGACCGGTGAGTAGGAAAGTTTGAAGAGATGCTTCTGATAAGTTCACGCCAGAAGGACTCAAACTGAGAGAAAGAATTAAAAAGTACTATATTCAAAAAGCCAACATATCTCTGTTCCAATCCAATTTTACAATTTGCACTCAATCAGTGAACAATTCAACAATTGTTGGACCCTGTAACATAGCAATTTGTCTTCTCGAGCATTCTCGGTTGCGATCCATGACTTTCATTTAAACCACAACACAGATTTTAAACGAATATTTGCTTTACTGGTGACCAGTGTGACGTGTGTAATTCAGGTGTTAAATGCTAATTCTCAGGAACCTTTACTATGGCCAGTAATTTTGTAATAAATTATATAGGACAATTTATAGTCGTTTGCAACACGTTGAATCATCTAGCAGATTCGAGAAGAAAAGTTTGAACATGCATTTGTCATTTTTGTTATTTAGAACCGAAGTTGTCGACGAATGCGAGCGTCTGCAATGGGGAACCAGTCGCGATCAACTGTAATATCACGTCCAGTGAAGACATTTCCTATGACATTGTGCTGGATATTAAGGACGCGCTGGGAAATACTGTTGCTAGAAAAAAGGCTTCATCTTCGTATAAAGATGTGGTAGCGCCGTCTTTTGCGATCATTGCAAACGAATCTCTTAACGAGACCATTCGTTGCATTGTGAACGCTGCTACCAACAAAAACATTCAATTTACAAAGGTGTTGAGGACTTCTATCGAGTGTAAGTTTCAAGAGGATTCTAGGCCTGCTTTATTTTTGATTGAGCGCTGCACGTCTTGAAATGGCCTCTCTTTAGTTGACAAGCATTCATGAAAAATCGAGTATAATATAATAGGCACTTTTTATGTTTATTTACCACATAATATTATTAGATACTGCTTTCATTGTTAACTCTAGCTCATTACTGATATTATTTGATGAAGAAAATACAACTAATATTTTAAAAATTATGTGGTTTTATTGTTGCTGCAGATTCAAATGACTGCTCAGGAAATGACGATTCACAAAACAGTAGGCCTACTGAAGGTATCTGGAACAATTAACTTATTATTTTCTTGACTCTTTATAGAACCACCGACCTTAACGAATAAGAGTAAGATTAACTGCATTTAATGGAAAGTCTGAAGATTAGAATGTTTGATGGAGGCAATTACAACAACAGCAGCAACAGCAACGACAACAATAATTAATAATAATAATATTTGAGATTTTTTATAAATAATAATAATAATAATAATAATAATAATAATAATAATAAACGCAGTAGCGTTTAGGGGCACTTTCGCCAGCCAAGAAATCGATGATTGGGGCCATTCTGGACTGGTTTTTAAACAAGTAGATAATAATAATAATAATAATAATAATAATAATAATAATAATAATAATAATAATAATAATAATAATAATAATAATAATAATAATAATAATAATAACAATAACAATAATAATAATAACAATAATCATAATGATGACGATGACGATGACGATGACGATGACGATGACGATGACGATGACGATGACGATGACGATGACGATGCCGATGACGATGACGATGACGATATCGATGACGATGACGATGACTATGACGAAACTAGATTCCTATTCATTCTAGTATTTATATAGCGCCTCTTCAAGGAAACTACTCAGAGGCGCTCCCAACTCCAGTACGGACAAACAGAACAGTTTTAAGTGCTTATAGAATGTGTCAGAGAGTGATCTAGGGAACATGCGCAGCTCAAGTGGGAGGGCATTCCATACCACTGGGCCAACCACAGAAAAAGCACGACTCTGCACGATGGAGGTACGAGCAAACGGCCAAAGAGTACTTCCCTATCAGCCGAGCGTAGGGACCGACCAGTCCGAGCACTTAACACAAGCCTATACAAGTGATGGGTTGGAAAGTAGGAGCGTGAGGAGAGCGACGAAACAATGGAACAGGGATTATAACTCAGGTGCATTCATCCTTGTGCATCATAATATTATATAATATAATTATGTATGTATTCACGTATGCTTTCCTGCATACTTACAATTCTAAATATTTGTGTATTTAAGATTCAGAGTGGAATGGCAATTGGATTGCAATACCAGTAGTATGCAGCCTCTTCGTTCTCGCGGTTGTAATCTTGGTTTTCTTTCTGCTGAAACACCGAAGACGGATTTACTCTAAGATCACACCTCTCAGAGACTGATGTACAAACGCAATCACGGTTTGGCAAATTCATTAATTAAATGACATAATATACAGGGTGGGCCAAAAGTATTTGTTCAACTTTGAAGGCCTATAACGTAGGCAGTTTAGCAAGTAAGTGTATGATTAATGCATCAAATTAAAGGTATTTCACTCTAGTATTAACTCTAAAAAAGTCGAACTGATACTAGTTTAGGTTTTAATTATATACTAGGAACAACGCTAGCTACCATTTTTTGTCATTGCTGACGCATTATGACGCCGTTTCCCCGGGAAATTCTATCGTTTTTTGCTAAAACGCGCGTAGACACGATCATTTTGGGTGTTTGTAGGGTCCCTACCATGAATATCTTCTAATCGGAAAACCACGTCCTTTCAATTTTGCCAACAGCCGTGCACTGCCATGCGCTGCTTCAGACGCTTGCACGCTCACGCTGCCAGCCGTTTCTTTTCGTAAGAGCTGGAGAGTTCGCGGGACTTCTCGTCGACAAATTACTTTAACTTTACGTCTATAATCTTTTCCAATACGCTATTCAGTGCTTCTAAGACTGCCTGTTTTGCGCTGAATTTGCATGCAGGGCCTGCCCTGGTCATTGTCTTGACTGCAAATGTACGCGGACACACGAGCAATGTTAGCGGATGTGAGCGCCGTGCGCTACGATTCCCATGGTTTGCGAGTAGAAAGTCCTGTTTTATCAATTTTCCGTAGCAGATAATTCAAGGTATTGTCTATTCCATCCACTGTTAGAATATTCGTCAATCATTTGAAACGAATTAGATCCCTTATCAGTTCGTAAACTTAAGATCGAAACGCGATCATCGTCTGTCAACGGCGCCAGGTTGCGTCACAAACGACAGCAAAATATAGTAGCTAGCGCTGTTCCAAGTATATAATTAAAACGTAAACTAGTATAAGTTCGACTTTTTTAGAGTTAATACTAGAGTGAAATACCTTTAATTTGATGCATTAAGCATACACTTACTTGCTAAACTGCCTAAGTTATAGGCCTTCAAAGTTGAACAAATACTTTTGGCCCACCCTGTATATAGCCTATATATATATATAGGCCTATATGGTGATATCAACAAATTTTGCATTGTTACATAGATAATATATTTATATTTATATAATTGCACCTCTGAACCTATGTTGTAATTATACAAAAATTATATAAAATATTGTTTATGTTATACAGGACAATATCGAGAAATATTCTATTGTCTACGTCGTTCTACGATCATACATTTTATTAAGTATGTGGACTTGTTATAATGCTTTCAGGGTCTTTGCTCAAAAGTGCTCCCGACTACAGCGCAGACACTGAATAGAAGTTTCACGCCGAAGCGCTGAGCAATAGGCCTAATTATTACTACGTGTGAAGGACTTGGCCAAGATCCCTACGCTGCGGCTTGAAGTGGATTCGAACCTGCAACCCTCCGGTTGCAAGGCAAATAATTATTAATGTTAGTGATAAATCTATACGCGCTAATAATAATCAGTGCATCCTCTGTGGTGTCATGTAGGCCTACAGGAGCTGCGTTTGTGCTGAGTTAATAACCAGGTCATGGGCGGAGTTTGGTTTCCGTTCTTGGGAGGGGGGGGCTAAAAACTTTGGAGCGAAGACTTGAACAGAACGAGAGGCGCCGACAGTGTTTTCTCGGTCCACAAAAGAGTTGATGAGCTTTTTTTAGTCGTCGGTTTGAAATCTCATGGAAAACACTATTTTCCCGGACAAAAAGTTGATGACTTTTTGTGAGTCTGGGCCTTCTTGGAGGGGGGGGAGGCTAAGCCCGGGAAAATATACCATTTTCACGGTAAAAAAGCTGAATCTGGGCCTTTGGTGGGTTTAGCCCCCTAGTCCCTGATAAACTCCGCCCACGAACCAGGTTCCGCTGTCCTTTTGCAGAATATTTTACATCGATCTCTCACCTGCGCCAGACATCTCAAGAAAAGCTTCAAACGTTGCCACAAAAACCAAAGCAATAATTATTTACTCAAAGCTGTAGCGGCGTGTGCGAAGTAGGCCCTATTAATTGCTTGCGAATTGTACAGATTTCTGAAGGAGACGAATAGATTTATTGAATACTGGATTTTTTAATTGTAGATACTCGAAACAAACTGCAGTAATTATTTTGTTGCTCATAACAATTATTGACTTTGTGATTGACATTGATTTTGTTGTTGACATTGATTTTGTTGTTGGCATTGATTTTGTTGATGGCATTAATTTTGTTGTTCACATTAATTTTGTTGTTCACATTAATTTTGTTGTTGACATTAGGCTAACTTTTTTATTGACAATTTTGTTGTTGACATTCATTTTGCTGTTCACATTAACTTTGTTGTTCGCATTCATTTTGTTGCTCACATTCATTTTGTTGTTCACATTAACTTTGTTGTTCGCATTCATTTTGTTGTTCGCATTCATTTTGTTGTTCACATTCATTTTGCTGTTCACATTCATTTTGTTGTTCACATTCATTGCTCATATTTTTGCTTTTACATAATTCATCAGTTCTCAGACACAAATTACGTCGAATGGACGAGTAGATCTACATCCACCAGAATTGCGAAGACCAGCATAGGCCGATACTATGGTAGCTCAAGAATAATCCTTGTGCACGGTAGATCCTCTTTGGGGTTTCTTTGCGTGGCAGTCGCTGAAATTGATGATGGTGTGTATATAGTATATAGGCTATTATTTGCTGTTACCATACAGAAAATAACACGTAAATTAGACCTATATTTCTTCGTTTATTACGATTTCTAGTTGATCCAGTCGCGGGTCACCGGTGCGGTCAATAACTAGATCGATTACTCTAGCCATCTATTTTCTATAATTATATATAATTTTTTTCGTACTTGTATCTTGCGATCAATTAATGTAACGAATTCTGTCCAGTCTTCAATCTCCAGTCTCCGTCCAATTAATGACGGACAGATTTTCATTAGTCTCTATGACTCAAATTTCAATTTCACAATCGCGATTCAGATCGACGATCGCCAACATTTTTAATCCCATTAGCTCAGGTCAACCGCTGTTACTCTAACCTTCCCGACGCAATTTCGTTATAGCTTAATTCTGTTACACGAAGCATCATATTGCGAATAACCCAGCCGCTACTTGATTCCGAGTTGCTTGCGACTGATTGCCTATCTAGATAAATTTAGTCTTAGCTGAATTTAGGTGCAGTCAGTTAGACGACATCCATGTTTCTAGGGTAGCTAAGTTTTCACTATGTCCCGGATCACAGAGATGGCATTAGATGACAGCAATGCTTCTAGGCGTGTACAAGCTGTGCACCATCAACAGAAACAGTGGCGGCGCTAGGGGGGGCTGGGGGGCTGGGGGCTAAGACCCCCTACAAGAGGCTCAGCCCCCCTAAAAAAGGGCCATCCGAATTTTTTTATTGAAATATTGAAATATCCAAGATTTTTTGTCGACGACTAAAAAAAAAAAAGGTCGTCAGAAATTTTGGCGGCGAAAATGGAACATTTTCATGAGATTTCGGTCAGCCCCCCGAAACTGAAATCCTGGCGCCGGCACTGAACAGAAAGCTGACCCTGTAATATATTATAGTTGCAAGCAAGCCTAATTATACTTAAAATTTCCCGTTCAGAAAATGTCGAGAGCGCTGAGCATCGTGGTAATAAAAAGGTAATCAGATTTTAAAGTATAGAAAAATGGTCGTCAGAAAAAAACGTGACAAGGTATGTCGTCGGTGTGTGACTCAGTGGCCGTCCACCCCAAACGGCTGTTTGTCTCCCCACCGAAACCAGTAGATAGATTAAGACTATTCTAGGACATTTGACCTTAACCATGGTTCAACTTTTCCAAATCACCCATAACCATGGTTCAAAAATATAACCACCCAAACCATGGTTAAACTTTTTCCAATCAACCCAAACCATGGTTAAACTTTTCCCAACTTTTCCCAACTTTTCCCAACTTTTCCAAAACTACCCATAACCATGGTTCAAAAAATATGCCACCCCATAACCACCCCAGCACGCGCCTATGACTCATCATGCGGGGAATTTCCAGTAGTTTCGAATTTAGGGTGAGTGGGAAATAACCATGGTATCGATGAGTCACTCGATCAAAATATTTTTTTCTCTTGTGTATATAAAATAACCAAAAAATGGAACATACATCTCGACTTAAAGACAAGAAAATCCAATATAAAATGGACTACACAGCATATAATCTGAAAGAATTGCGACAAATTCCAAAACAAAGAGGACAAAAAGGATACTCGAGACTACCAAAAACGGAACTCATCGCACTCATAAAGCATGGAGATCTACTAGGCGCTCGGGCATCAGACATCAAGACTCCAACGCGTACTCCGGGGACTACGAAACAGAGAGGCACGGTACGAGAATTGCGAGAAATTGCGAAAAAGAGAGGCACACGAGGATACTCAAGATTAGGAAAAGAGGAACTTACAGCACACGTGTCTACTATTTGGAAATTTGTGGGGAAAAATAAAGCTACTTTTTCGGATTGGTTGACTAGTGAGATTAGTCAGTTACCACCTCAAATAAAACCACCCGTTCATAGGTTCAAACTTCGAGAGACTGCGACGGCCATCAAAGGGTTTACAAAAAGATACACGATCGAGGGCAACAACAGGGTCGATGTTGAATCTTTTCTCAAGGCTGTAAGACCACATGTAGTTAGGCTGTTAGCGAAAAATCGAGGGGTAAAAGTTCAACTCAATCTCATGTGCGTAATGGAGAAAGTAGACATAAAATCTGGTGAAATAGCAACGGCTGAACCTAATTTTAAATCAAAGACTGATATCATTTTAGAAGCAACCGATGTGAAGGAAATATATACCAACGCAGTGGATAAAATTAAAGAGAGCATGGCGAGTTATCAGATGCGAGGTAGCAATTGGAGATTCAGAGCCGTTTTGAAATTAGATATCGATACAGTGGTATACAAGCCATTGAAAGGCAGTTCATATATTCAGCTTCCCGAGTATTTAGCCAATAAAAAGGCTATTGTTAACATGAAAAACGAAGACGAAGAATGTTTCAAATGGTGTATTACAAGGGCGTTGAACCCAGCTAATGACCACCCTGAAAGAATCACTAAAGACCTGGTAGAACAATCTAAGAAACTCGATTGGAGCGGTATCGTGTTCCCAGTTGCTGCTGATGCTAATATTATAAATAAGTTTGAGCGCCGTAATAACATTAGCGTTAGCGTATTCGGCTTTGAAAAGAGCGTATACCCATTATACATATCGAAGTATGAAAGCGATACCTGTATAGATCTACTGCTTATTTCCGACGATGAAAAGAAGCATTACTGTTGGATCAAGAACTTTAATAGATTGATGGCGGCACGAACAGAAAAATCTGTAAATTCGATGCACTATTGTAGAAGATGTTTAATCGGTTACAGAACGAAAGACTCGCTTAAAAAACACATCGAGTACTGTTCGCAACATGACGCCCAACGAATAGAACTCCCAAGCCCAGGAACTATGTTGAGTTTTAAAAATTATTATCGAAAAATGCGAGTACCTTTTATTATCTATGCGGATTTCGAATCCTTCATTAAACCGATCGATACATGCCAACCCGATCCCAGCACGTCTTACACCAATAAATACCAGAAACATACCCCTAGCTCGTTTTGTTACCACATAAAATGTTTCGATGATGACTTATATTCACAAGCTCCTGTAACATTCACAGCGAAGAGCGAAGACGATGATGTAGCGCAGATATTTATTGACAGTCTTGTTGAGAAAGTAAAAGATATTTATAATCGATTTAAATTTCCAGAGAAAATGATATTTGGAAAGGACGACAAGGAGCTATACGACTCGGCTACTGTTTGCCATATCTGCGGGGGCGAGTTCTTTGTTGATGACGATAATGACAATAACATGCGAGTAAGAGACCACTGTCATCTTACTGGTAAATTCAGAGGCGCCGCTCACAAGATTTGTAATCTAAAGTATAAAGTCCCCAAGTTTTTCCCAGTAGTATTCCATAATCTAACCGGCTACGATAGCCATCTATTCGTGAAGAAATTACGGGGTGGTAATAATGAACAGATTAAATGCATCCCCTGCAATGAAGAAAAGTATATCTCATTTAGCAGAGAGATCGTAGTCGATAAGTTTATTAACAAAGAAGGGAAAGAGAAAAAGGTCAAACGAGAATTACGTTTCATCGATAGTTTTAGATTCATGCCAGCGGGTCTCGACGCTTTATCGAAGAATCTAAGTAAAGACCAGTGTAAAAATGTAAGCAAGTACTACTCCGGTAATCGACTAGATCTCTTGCTAAGAAAAGGGGTTTATCCATACGACCACGTTAGTTCCATCGATCAATTGAATGAAACAGAACTACCGCTAAAGTCAGCATTCTATTCAAAACTAAACGACTCGGGCATCAGTGACGAAGACTACAACCATGCACAGGAGGTATGGAAAGAATTCGGTTTCAAAACATTCAGAGAATATCACGATTTATATAATGTGTCAGATGTTCTCTTACTAGCTGATGTCTTTGAAAACTTTAGAGACGTTTGTATGAAGAACTACAACCTGGATCCCGCCTGGTATTACACTTCTCCTGGACTAGCATGGGATGCCTCATTAAAGTTGACTGGAGTAAAGTTGGAATTATTAAGCGACTACGATATGATACTAATGGTTAAGCATGGGATAAGAGGTGGTGTTAGCACAATTTCACATCGTTATGGACAAGCAAACAATAAGTACTTGCAAACGTTTGACGATAGCAAACCTTCAACATTTATAACCTATTTGGACGCTAACAACTTGTATGGGTGGGCAATGTGTAAGAATCTTCCAACTCACGGGTTTCAGTGGATGACTGATGATGAGCTAAACGACTGGAGATCGATACCGTGTATATTGGAGGTGGACTTGGAATATCATAGAGATTTACACGACCTACATAACGACTACCCTCTTGCCCCTGAGAATATCACTCCTGAATCTTCAACGGTTCCTAAACTCATCCCAAATCTGAATGACAAAGTAAAGTACATAACCCATTACGAAAATTTGAAGCAGTATGAAAGCCTAGGTCTGAAGATTACCAAAATTCATCGAGGAATTAAATTTGAAGAAAGCACCTGGTTGAAAAAATATATCGACCTAAATACTAACCTGAGGACCAAAGCAACCAACGATTTTGAGAAAGACTTTTTCAAACTTATGAACAACAGTGTGTTTGGTAAAACTTGCGAAAATATAGAGTCTCGCGTAGATATTAAACTGGTTTCAAGCGAGAAGCAAGCCATAAAACTAGCGGCTAAAACGAGTTACGGCAGTCGGACTATTTTTGATCAAAATTTAATTGCTATTCACATGAAGAAGACTTCGTTGATTTATAACAAGCCGATATATCTCGGTATGTGTATCCTAGACTTGAGTAAAACTTTGATGTATTCTTTTCATTATAATTACATCAAGACCAAGTATGGTGATAGGGCACAGTTGCTTTTTACAGATACTGATTCGTTAGCCTATGAAATAAGAACCGTTGACTTTTACGCTGATATAGCTCCCAATGTTCGAAGCATGTTTGACACGTCAGACTATCCAAAGGACCACCCATCCGGAATTGAAACCGGAGTGAACAAGAAAGTGATCGGTTTGTTCAAGGACGAAGCTTCAGGTAAACAAATAGAAGAATTTGTGGGACTTAGATCCAAGTTGTATTCGTATAAGATGGCCGGCGTGAACCATATGAAATGTAAAGGTGTGAAGAAGAGCGTTGTTAAGAAAACCATAACCCACAACGATTACAAAGAATGTCTGTTCACGAGAAGAGAGCAGTCGAGACGCATGAATGTTATCCGATCCCATCTTCACGAAATCTATACAGAAGAGGTAAACAAGATAGCACTGTCTGCCGACGACGATAAAAGAGTCATTCAACAAGACGGGATCCATACCCTAGCCTATGGACACTATTTGTTGAAATCTACTTAAGAATAAATATTCTAATAAAAAAATGGATCTTGCAAAAGTATGCGCTAAGTGCAAAATAGAAAAAAGTGTCGATGAATTTCATAAAAATAAATGTAATAAGAGCGGGTATCATTATAGCTGCAAAATATGTAAAAATTTCGAAGCGAGAGAACGTAATCAAAAATACTCGAGACTGGAGACTAGGGAAACAAAAGATAAAAAAATTTGCTGTCGTTGCAAGGAAGACAAGGATATAACAGAATATGTCAAAAATAAATCTCGCAAAGATGGAGTAGATAGCGAATGTAAGAATTGTAAATATAAATATAATCAAGCGTATTTTAAAGCTCGAAGGGCAAATGATCCCGAATTTAATCTAGGTGTAAATTTACGGAGTAGTCTAAGCGCATCATTAAGAGGTAAATCGATGTCGCAAACTACTATGCAAATTATAGGCACCGACTTTGAAACATTTACCAAGTGGATCGAATTCCAATTAGATGAAGGGATGACAATGGAGAATTACGGCTCATTTTGGCACCTCGACCATGTTCTACCCTTATCATCGTTCAACTTGCTAGATGAAGAAGAACTTCAAAAAGCTATGAATTGGTTGAATATACGTCCCTTACTCCCACTTAAAAATATGCAAAAATCAAACAAAATAGATCCCTGGTTATATGTAATGCAACAAGTAAAAGCGGATTACTTTCTGAAACATTTAAACGACTTAGATCTAAAGAAAAAAAATATCCTAATATAAAATGGCAGACTTAAAATTATGTATCAATTGCAAAATGGAAAAAAGCTTAACTGAATTTTACAAAAACAAACGTAATAATAGTGGCTATTTCGCTTCTTGTAAAAAGTGTGTCATTATCAAAACGAAGGAACTTAGACAAAAATACTCGGAGCTTGAAGTGAGGGAAACAAAAACCAAAAAAGTTTGCAGCTGCTGTAAGATTGAAAAAAGTTTGGATGAATTTCATAAAGATAAAACAAAAAGGAACGGAAGTTATCCGAGCTGTAAAACGTGTCATAATACCAAAGCAAAGGAGCGTGCGCATAAATATGCAATGCTAGAGAACAGAGAAACGAAGGAAAGAAAAGTTTGCAGCGGCTGTAAAATAGAGAAGAACATATCTGAATACGATAAAAATCGATTCCAAAAAGATGGATATGCTAATGTATGCAAAAATTGTAGACATAATTATTATCTAGCCCAACGGCGTGATAAAATGACAGATCCAAAATGTGAAATGGAAATCCCAGAATGTCTCAAAAGTAAACTCGGTATCGGTCTTAAAACATTTACGAAATGGATCGAATTTCAGTTTGAAGAGGGTATGAACATGGACAATTACGGTTCAGTTTGGCATCTCGATTTTGTTTTGCCGATATCATCATTTAATTTACTCGATGAAAAAGAACTTGAAAAAGCTGTGAATTGGATGAATATTTGCCCGGTACTATTGGAAAAAAATATAGAAAAAGCGAACAAAATAGATCGGGTGGAAAAAGCGTATGATTTTATAAAATATTTAGAAGAAACAAATAAAAATGAGCTTTGAAACAAACAAAGAAATAAACGTTGAAGGTGTTGTATTACCAAATGTCCCTCTCTCGAACATACAGCTGATCGAAGCCGTGAAAAAACTAAACATAAAAAACTTCCGTGGCGTCTTCTTACGAGATGAACTACCGAAAAAACCTAGACGAAATGAGTGCGGGATACTAAACTTGGACGACTCGCAAGGAAGAGGTACCCATTGGTGCTGTTTTTTAAAGAATGGCAAGGATAAAATATATTTTGACAGCTACGGCCTACCTCCTCCTACCGAATTGATAAAGTATTTACGCAGCCCCGTCTACTACAACAGCGAACGCGTTCAACCAGATAATGAAGTCTTTTGCGGTCATTTATGCCTTTACGTCCTAAAAAAGACTGTGTCAGACGGTTGTAAATTTCAGGAAGTTATAAATAATTTATACTAATAAAATGCCTGTAAACATATTTGGACAAATGGTTAGCGAATCAGCGCCACGAGTAATATCGGGCGGCGCCACATTAACTCAAGCAAACAGTACTTTTCTAAGGGTAGATGGAGCAAACCCTGTTACTGGAGATCTAGATATGAATGGCCGCGTGATAAAAGGTCTACCTACAACGAATACTCCGGAAGCGGGGATGGATGAGGTACTAAGTCGAGGGCAGGTTATGGATTTGATAACGAAATACGTCGATGCAGCGGCAAAAAATGCAATAGGGCCCGCGATTAGCGCTTACTCTCCAGGTTCGCAAAGCATAGAAGCCATAACTTTCACAAGAGTTTCTTTCGAAACAGTAAGATTCAACAGAGATAGCGCCATTAGTGCGAAACTGACTCGTTTCACTCCTGGTAAAGCTGGCTGTTATATAGTTTCGATATGCGTAGAATTTGAAGGCCTCGGTACAAATAGTACTAATAGTTACGTCTACCTTTATAAAAATGAAGGGGTGTACATGCAAATTTCAGGCGGAGGGGATTTGATAGCATCGATTAGTCGTGTAGTTTTTCTAACCGAAACCGATTATCTCGAGGTTCACGTTTATTCAACCGAGCAAACATACATAACAGCTCATGACTTTTCCGCCGTATTTTTACAAGAATAGCGACTGAAAAAATCTTAATTATATAAAATGCCTATCGATATATTTGGAAGAATGGACAACGGATCGGCACCGCGTGTAGCAGCGGGTGGTACCACATTTTCCACAGCCGGCAATACTTTTCTAAGACGAGATGGAACGAATCCGGCTACTGGAGAACTAAATATGAATGGCTACTGCATCATAGGCCTACCTATAACGAATAATCCGGATTGCGGAATGGATGAGGCTCTAAGTTACGGACAAGGTGTGGATTTGATAACGAATCACCCTGGCATTCCATCCAACGATAATCATTTGACTAATAAAAAATATGTCGACGAACAAATTGCTTCGACCAACCGTTTCTTTGGCCCGGCGTTTTGTGGCTACTCCCGCGCTGTTCAGGCTATCCCCGCTAGCGTTACGACGCAAGTAAATTTTCCGAGAAAAAGATTCGATCAGGATAATTGTTTCATGGATACGAAACGTTTCTTTCCTCAGAAAGCCGGATGTTATATAGTTACGGTGTTTGTGGAATTTCACGCTAATAGTGCTAGAACTTACGGTAATGTTTCCTTGACCAAAAATGGAAGAACGTACATGAAGATGCCCGGTGGTGGAGGTGACTTTGGTGGTGGAGGTACGGCTGGAGCGAATAATAATGTATCGGGTACTTGCCTAGTTCGATTAGATAATACCGACTACCTCGAGATAGCTGTTTTATCAGACGTTGACTCAAACATTAAAGCCCATGAGTTTTCAGCTGCGTACTTACGACCCTAAATTCTACCAAATCGACAGGAAAGTAAAAATATCATCGTATAATAAAATGCCTGTTAACATTTTTGGACAAATGGATGGTGGATCGGCATCGCGGGTAGAAGCGGGTGGTGTCACATATCCTCAAATCAACAATACTTTTCTAAGACGAGATGGAGCGAACGCAGCGGTGGAAAATATAGACTTGGGTACCAAGAAGCTGATTAATGTGGCAGATCCTTCCGATCTTCAAGACGCTGCTACAAAGAATTACATACATTCAACTGCATTTGGTCCAGCGTTTAGTGCTTACAATTCCGATCCTAAATTTCAAGGTATTCCTGGTATAATTCACACAAAAGTAAATTTTAATACAACAAGATTTGATACTGATAATTGTTTCATCACCAGTTCGAACCGTTTCTTCCCCCAGAAAGCTGGATATTACATCGTTTCCGCTTATGTTGAATTTCAGGACGATATTACAAAAAATTACGGTAACGTTTTCCTATACAAAAATGGAACATCGTACATGCAGATTGCTGGTGGTGGAGGTGTTATTGGATTGTATATTAACGCAACGGGCAATACCGTAGTTTACTTAACAAATACCGACTACCTCGAGATATTTGCTGAAGCGAACGCCCCTGTAGTCATATTAGGCAGGGATTTTTCAGCGGCGTACTTACGACCTTAAAATTCGAAACCACATTTAGTTTTGAATTTACACAATTTAGTAGATCCTACCTATTTTGTCACCATCCGATTGAAAATTGAATAACTTGTCATAAATCACCACCGCGTACGCTTTCGTCCCAGGAGGCGGCGCCACACTAAAAGTACCTCTGATCTGGATATCGACTGCCGAGGACTTCAGACGCTCGGGTTGCCTGCTCATATCAAACACCATAATCGGGTACAGCTCTTTGAAATCTACCGGTGTGATATTGCTTTGCGTTAACTTTTCGTCCATTCCGTAGAATTTTTCGCTAAACGTAGCCGCTGCTCTGTACGCTCGCGAGAATTGCTGATTCGGGAATGATAGGTAGTAGTCGAAGGCTGGGTATCGGGTTGTATTCATCGTCACGTACATGTTAGTCAGATTGCAATGATCGAAAATCGATGGGTTACGTTCCTGGTTGCCATCTCGATTGGTTTGAAATCCAATTATGACGTACCTAGGTTGTTCAGGAGATGACTTGACGCCAAGTTTCCATTCAAAACTAGTCGACGGATGGACGACTGTAACATCGCATTGGCGAGCCCTGAATCCAACTAGGAACGTTGCTTTCGATGCGATCGTTTTGTTCAATTGGTGGTCCTCCATAAGAGATGGTATAACATGAGGCATAAACCACGAGATTTTATCAAGTACGACTTTCCCAGCATCCGCATCAGCGTGTCTAAAAATTGCGTCATCGTCGGCTTTACGAGTAAGAATTAGCTCATGTCTCACACCATAAACAACCTTGTTGTAATCTTCGCAAAATCCAAAAATATGTTTCAACGGAACGATAAAGCTAAACGTGCCTTTTACCCCCGGTTTTTGAATTAGATATGACTGTCGAATGGCGAAACCTTGATTATCCAGGATAACAGCCGTCCTGCCACTATCCTTGTACCACAGCTGATTTAACCCTTGTGCCAGTTGAAAATCATTTGGGTATTTGAGTAAACCGAACATCGTCGTTGCCTGGCCTGGGTTAGATATCGTTTCAATTTCTTGGTTCGACATTTTGTACGAAATTTGTTGGAATAGATGCATAAGTCCATTATTCGTAAGGGTTACAGCATCGTCATTAGCGTACGCGGTGTTGAGGTTGTCCGCCTTCGTCAATCTACCCTCGAATAATAGATAAGATTCCGCTGGATGGCAGTAAATACTTTGACTTTCGATGATAATTGTAATATTCGACGGGGTGTTTATTTGCGACCCCGATATCGGGTTATACTGTTGCCATTCGTAGCTCTCGATAGACACATCAATCAGAGGTTCATCGGTAAATCTTAGAATATCAGACATCATTTTATTGTAGAATAATATTTTTTTTACACGACCTTCATTCCCGCACCGTTTCGCTTACGCACTAAATCTTGGATCGATATGCCATTCCCCATCATCAGATTATTAATATTAGCGCTCTCCGGATTCGCTCCGATGCTACTAAGTCGAGCAAGAATATCTCGAGTTTCCTGCGTAACCTGTTTCTTTGGAGCAGCCAACAGTTTTACCGCTGTTTTCTCCACTAATCGTTTACCAGCGTCGGTTGCAGCTGTTTTCCCAACATCGATAGCCTTTTTCCCAATTTCTATCGCCACGTCTTTGCTAGCACTAAGAGCTCTCGCTGCTAGCTGGTTGGCGGCATTCGATGTGACTAGTCTTTTGAAAAATCCTGAAATAGCATCAACTATACCAGATCCACCGATAACGTATCGCCTCCTGTAACTCATTCTATTATTGATCATCATTTTATAATATCGACATTAAATTTTTGTAAGTATCCTTGTTCATCACTCCTTGTCGAAGTAGCGCGTCGCATATCGATACGAGCTCGTTTCTTACTCCGGTGTTACCCACGTTGAAGCCGTTAACTAATAAATCTAGCCGTTTCACTAATACATTTGGGTCTTCGGAGATGACGATTACGTCGACACCTTTACCTACTGTACTGCGGGGCCTATTTTCCCATATCGGTCCAACAATTTGTTTGTATTTGGCACCTGAAGATGATCTAGGTCTGTTAGGATTTTTTTCCTGTGCTATAGCATTCGTCGCGTACAGAATTTCAGCGTAATCAGCTATGTCATTATCATCGTATATCGCGGCGTCCGGCTGTTTCATCGTCAACAACTCCCAAAGCCCCGGTGTTCCTGTGTAAGTCTTATTTCCAACCGTCACGTCGTCTCCTTCTATCGAAATCAGAGTGTCGCCGATGTAGCGTTGGTCATTTTTGCTTTTTATTCCGAACGTTGTGTCGGTGATTTTTTTATCGGAGAAGTATTGATTAAGGTACTTAGTCGCCATATCTCCAAAATACAGGGTTTTGATATCCTTGGTTGGATCGTCGCTACTCGCTTCTATCGCCGGATGCTGAGGAAATTGAAGGCCCTGTAACGAAGGAAGTGCTTGTAGCGCATTTGAAGTAGCTACCGAATTTTGGTTGATCGCGGACAATAAGACATTTTGCTCTTTGGAAATTGCGGATTGGGAATCAACGATAGGTTTGAAGAACTTGGTTAAATCTTGCTGAAGCCCCGAATCTCCTAATTTCTCCGATAAAAAGTTTTGTTGAATATTCTTCTTTGTTTTCAGATATTCAGCAACGATAAGGTCTCTTTTCGCTGGGTCGGTTATTTTATAAAACGACATTTTAAAATTAGGAATATAATGTTTTCAGACGTATTTCCAGACAGATTCGTTATTTTTCTCAAACATAGATTGCAAGTACCTCCTGACTTATTACTTGATTGCGTAACGATTCCGCTATGGTTGTAATCTTATTGCCCCAAATTTCTTTAATATCGCTTAGAATCAGATAATATTCCTCAACCGAAATGATATCATCCAGGAGAGCTTTTGTAATATGGTCGCTGATCGTGTTGAGTTTCGCGACAGCTTGCGTTTTGATTTCTTCGTGCTTCTCAGCTTTCATCATCTGATTTTTATAGCTGTCGATTAAACTTCCCATCTCCGAATCACCTATTAAACCCCATAAAATTTGTTTATTATGTTCATCGATTATTTTCAGATTTTCTACAACGAAATCGGCTCTTTTCGCGGGATCGGTTATTTTTTGAAACGACATTTTAAGTAAGTAAAAAAATATAATGTTTTTGGTCGTATTTCCCAACATAACAACATACGTCTACATGTTTTCACGTATGTTTTGTCTTTTTTTGATAGATTCGTTTTTTGTTTTTCTACCTGACTTCTTCGTCACCTCGTTCACCACATCCATCACGACTTTAATTTTACTTCTAATCTCTTCTTTCTTGTTATTGAATTTTTCAATCTCGCTCAGCATCAACGAATATTCCTCATCTGAAATGTTATCATCCATGAGAGCTTTTTCAATATAGTCGCAGATCGTGTTGAGTTTCACGTCAGCTAGCGTTTTGATCTTTTCATTCATCATCAGCTTTTTACAGATGTAGCTGGCGATTATACTTTGCAGTCCCGAATCTCCCAATCTCTCCGATAAAAAGTTTTGTTGAAAATTCTTCTTGGTTTCCAGATATTCTGCAACGATAAGGTCTCTTTTCGCGGGGTCGGTGTTTTTTGGAAACGACATTTTAAGTAAAAGAAATATAATGTTTTTGGACGTGTTTTTTCGACATGTTTCAAAACATAAGTTGGGCGTATTTCCCAACGTAACGACATACGTCTACATGTTTTCACGTATGTTTGCGAATGTTAGACGTATTTCCAGACGTAACAACATACGTCTACATGTTTTCACGTATGTTTGCGTTAGTCTTTTTTTTTCTCAAACATAGATTGAAAGTACTGCCGGGCTTCATCTTTTCCACGATCGATGAGTGATTGTTTCGTCACCTCGTCCATAGCGTCGATTGCAACTTTGATATTACTCCTAATTTCTTCTTTCATGCCGTTGAATTTTTCAATCTCGCTCAGAATCAGGGAATATTCCTGGTCTGAAATGTTATCATCCATGAGAGCTTTTGAAATATGGTCGCTGATCGTGTTGAGTTTCGCGTCGGCTAGCGTTTTGATTTTTTCATGCTTCTCAGCCTTCAACGCAAGCTTTTTACTGATGTAGATACCGATTATACTTAACAGCCCCACACCTAATGCCGCTCCTTCCAAAGCCATAGCAATGGGCGCTGCGATTATAGTGGATAATACTCCGATTCCTGAAACTCCGAGTCCCATCGTGACCGCTGAGAGGACGCCACCTACTGCACCGATTACGCTTACACTTCTATGGTACTTTTTACTCAACGCCGCTCTTTTGTCGCGTTCTTGCTCGATTTCTTTCTTAATTTCACCAATCTTTTGGAGCCGGTACGTTTGCGCCGACCCTGTGACGATATGTATTTCTCCTTCCGGTGCTGATGGAAGCTTCGGATAGAGTGATTGTGTTATTTTGATGCCTTCGTTTTCCATTCGTTTTATTTACATGATATTTTTTTATAACAGATAATTTACAATATCATGCCGAGTATCGGAATATTTTGAAACGGGGAATTTGGTCCAAACAAAAGTCCTCTACCTATAGGCACATACCCCGACCCTGTTTTCATGTACAACCCGGATCCTGTTATCGAGGCGCCTTTTGACCATGGGGATAAGTACAAACCAGACCCGACTGATTTTATCTTACACGTCATATCACCTTTCTTCGCATAGATTTTCTTTAGGTACTTTACACCAGATCCGCTGATTGAATCAACAATCTTCGACGCGGTCGCGGAACCTACGCCGGTCATAGCCCCCATCGCTAAACTAGGTAGTAATTTAGACACAAGGAATTTACCCGCTGTTGCTAGAAACGGAAGTATAGCACCTATAAATCCCCCTTGGACTTTCTTATTGTTCTCCAATTGCGTTTTACTCATTTTGATGATCACACCTGTTCCTTTTTCATACGCTTTGGCTAATTTATTGACCTGTGCTTGCGTGAAAGCCAAAGCATGCTCTCCGTTTATATCGCTATGGCTTAGTTTGATACTCACACCAGTTCCCGCTTGAAGAGATTTTTTAATTTTGTCTTGTTGCGCTTCCGAAATATTAACTTTTAAGCACGTGTAGCGACTCATTTTATAAATTAACAAAAAAACTTTCAAACTTCTCTGATGTGAAAACGAATCGTCAAGTCTTCTCCTCTAAGATTTACCTGTTTCCCATTTTGGTCTGTGAGCGCCGTCGTCATCGTTGAAATCGAAGATAGCGTAATGGGAAGATATATTAAATTGTGTGGCACTTCGAAAATCTTGTAACCCGGCCCTACGTTTGGGAAAAAAGAATGTATCACGTTTTCCGTCGTTCCGTTGGAGTATGAAGACCCGATAATGTCGTTAGTCACTCGCAAAGTGCTAATACTCATTATATTTACCAAGTTCTGCGATTCGTTATATCCGCTCCGATAGAGTAATCTTTCAAAACCTAGAACTGATCCGATTGAATTCTTGAGGTCAAAGTTAACCCGATAGCCTGGTGCTATATTTAATACAGACTTCAACGTATTGGTGTTTGGTTGTATTGAGATACAGTACTCTGAATTTATCTCATCGTAATGTCCTCTCCTCTTCATTATTCTCTGTATGCATTCGTTGATTTCAGTTATTTCATAGCATCCTTCAGGGACTTTTATGGTAATCCAGTCTGTGTCATCATCTGGTGAATATGTGAAGTTGTTGTTTGTCGCGTCGATATTTGGAAAAGAATAGTACGTTTCGAGATTTAGAAGAGCCATTTCATAGTTTTTATTTTTGTCCAGTTCAATTGACGGATTAAAATCTGTTCTGATTCGTGAGCTCTTTTCGCTCAAGAAAATGTAAAATGATGTTTTTGGTTCCGTGTTACGAGCCGTCTTTTCCGTATTATCAGCTATCTGTTTGAGAAGCGATGATTCCATTTGTTACTAGGTCAAGAATAATTTTTTACTACAGAGGATTTTCGATTTCATAAAATAGGTCGAAACCGCAGCGATATTTACCATCATTATTTTTACTAGTTTGATCAATAACAAGGAATCCGTGCGGTTGTTTCCACACCGTTTTGCATAGTTTTCTAAATTCGTCTTTATGCATGTCTGTACTAACATGGTCGCAGTAAATATGGTTAAGGGTTTTCGAGTCCTGCTTGAACAGGCAAATAAAGTTTGCATTCTCTCTGATCGTTTGTCGCGGTAGTTTGAAATAATTCTGTGCTAGGTAAAAACAGTCCACATTACTATGCCTCCCCCGAATATAATACATTTCGCATTTGTTTTGTTTTTCCAATTGTAAATCATCAAAAATCATCAGATTCTTCTTTTCACTACTCAAAGCACTCGGGTCTGGCACATCATCGGCTTTTTCAAAGAACTTGGCAATTATATCGGATTTGGCTTTTGATTCTTTGGCCATTTCTTCCATAACGAGGGCTGGCGGCGCGTTTAGTTTCATGATTTCCTCTTGAAGCTCGAATAATCCAACGATCGATTCTTTTGGTAATTTTTCTTCGAAGGCTTTTTTAATAATACGATATTCAGGTTGAAACAGAGATTTACCGAATACCTGGAGGTTATTATAGTCCAACCAGCCTGGCCTGAGTAATAGATTCACAAGAAGCGTCGTTTTGCCACAGCCTGACTTTCCGATTATCAGCCCCCGTATACTTTTAGGTAGCAAAGGATTATTAAATCTTTTCGATAGCGCAGATTCCCAACTCAGATCTTTGATTTCCATTTTAAATATATTTATATTAAAAAAGCGAAATGTATTGCGTAAAGTGTAAAAAGCAGACCGAAACAAGAGACGTGCAGAACACTATAGCTAATAACGGTAGATCTATGCTTCGAGGCGTTTGCGTTGTATGCGGGAAAACTAAAACTCAATTCGTAAAAGGAGCCGTGAAAGGTGGAGATTTAGTTAGTTCATTGAATGCGGCCACTAGTACCATAAAGTTACCATGGGCTAAGTTTCCCGGTGAGATGCATTTACCAGGCCACCATTTTACAGGCCCAGGTACAAGGTTAGACAAGAGGCTGAATCCTGACGAGACTCCTAAAGATTGGAGCAGGCCTATTAATCGAGTAGATAACGCAGCATATATCCACGATCTGGCTTACAATCAACACACCGATACGGCTTCTAGAAATATTGCGGATAGGGTAATGATTAATGATTTGAATAATATTTCTAATCCTAGCTTGCGAGAACGAGTGGAGAGGGCCATAGTTAAGCCTATATTATCTACTAAGGCGAGTCTTGGGTTAGGTTTAAAAAAAGCTCTGAAGTGAAATGGACTGATCAATTAGCTGATGAATTGCACAAACCGGCAGTTAGACATTTTAGAAAAAGGAAGGTGTTTGTTAATGGGATAGATGAGATATGGGCTGCCGATTTAGTGGATATGCAGTCGTTTGCTAAAGATAATGATGGTGTAAAATACCTGCTAACCGTTATAGATGTGTTTTCCAAGTACGGTTGGATTGTACCATTGAATGATAAGAGTGGGAAATCTACAGCGAGCGGTTTTATGAAGATACTCGAGGGTGGGAGGAAGCCTGTTAAATTATGGGTTGACAAAGGGAAAGAATTTTATAACAAAGACGTAAAGAATTTGGTTGATTTGTACTCTACCGAGAATGAGGAAAAATCTTGCGTCGTCGAGAGATGGAACAGAACGATGAAAGATAAAATGTTCAAGTACTTTACCGCTAATTCAACGAGAAGATACATCGATATATTAGATGAAATGGTTATCAATTATAATAATACAAGGCATTCTTCCATTAAAATGACACCCGTTAAGGCTAGTATGAAAGTGAATGAAAAGGCCGTATTTATGAATTTAAACGGTAAAGAGATTTCAGAGCCTATTGTACCAAAGTTTTCAATTGGTGATAAAGTCAGAATAACTAAGAAGAAGAATATTTTTGAGAAGGGATATACGCCTAGATGGACTGAGGAGGTATTTACAGTATCCCAGATTCAATACACAGTTCCACCAACTTATAAGATTACTGATTCTAATGGTGAGGAAATACAAGGTAGTTTTTATGAAGAGGAGCTACAGAAAACGACTCAAGAAATATTTAGAATAGAAAAGATTATCAGGAAACGTGGGAAGAAATCGCTCGTGAAGTGGCTTGGATATCCAGAGTCTTTTAATTCGTGGGTAGATAATGAAGACTTAGTGGCCATATGATGATGAGTATTTCCCAACCACCCTATGACTCATCATCGAAACTACTGGAAATTCCCCGCATGATGAGTCATAGGCGCGTGCTGGGGTGGTTATGGGGTGGCATATTTTTTGAACCATGGTTATGGGTAGTTTTGGAAAAGTTGGGAAAAGTTGGGAAAAGTTGGGAAAAGTTTAACCATGGTTTGGGTTGATTGGAAAAAGTTTAACCATGGTTTGGGTGGTTATATTTTTGAACCATGGTTATGGGTGATTTGGAAAAGTTGAACCATGGTTAAGGTCAAATGTCCTAGAATAGTCTTAATCTATCTACTGAAACCTCTCAATACCCACACCCAAAAGCAGCAAGGAGTCTTGATTAAACACTGCTACATGTATATGATGAATAAAGATTTGTAATTAGAATTTATATGTACAGTGAAGTTGAATATAATAATTAATCAATATGCATGCTGCATGAATTTCTGAAGCAAGCACCGTGAACAAGTAATGCGTTTTGACATGGGTCGCATGTGATGCGTGTGGATACGAGATCCTTCAGTCGTTATTTGGCTGGCTCTCTATAGAGATAGCCTACATGTGAGTTCTACCATAATAGGAGTATAGGCTATATGTTGGTTCTTGCAATAATATTATAATTGAATGTTGTATTCTCGATGTCTATGCCACTTGTATTCGGCCTACTTTTAATTTTGAGGTCACTTTCATGACCAACAATTTGACCCACGCAGGTAGAGTGCCGACTTCAAATAAAAGCCTAGAGCACGACTTTCAGCTGCAGTCCAGATTCTTATTGCTCATTATAGCCCGTGACTGTATAAATGAAAAAGTCACACAACGGCCAAAAACTGAAGTCATGCTGAGGCATTATACACGTACATGTTTACTAAGATGTCCAAGCGGCTAAGAGCTATGGAGCTGTATACGGAGCTGTTCTTCTTATAACAGCAGCGCTCGTGAATAAACTCGTGCTCTGCGCTTGGTGCTTTAGAAGTCTGGAGCATAAGATTACGATTACGAAAGCAATCTAGCATCATGACCACAGCAACTAAAGTCATCTTGCTCACATAAGCCTACCGAAACTATAAGGAGATGGAGTTAGCATAAAGGAAAATACACTGGCTTCAAGTGATTGCGATGCGCGGTTCGAATCCCGTAAGGCCCTCTGGATTTAGCTTTTCCTTCATTCCCTAGGTGGGAGCTAAAACACGTAGAGTTGTGCCTGGCGGGGGATGCAGATTTGTGATTTATATCCTACTAGCTGAATTACCCGGCGTTGCCCGGGAAATTTCGGTTTTCAGTTCCCAGCCACGCCTGACCCCCGTTCCCACGCTTGGGAAATTTCGATTTTCGTCTCCCGCCACGCCTGACCCCGCTTCCACGCCGCCCTTCATTGCGTCTTAAATACTGATACGTGTCGTATGATATTAATTAACGGCATATCGCGCTATAAGAATAAGTTCGGCCATGACGTCATTAATGTACTGGTTTCACTCATCAATGTAATCATCGATAGTTTCAACTTTCAAAGTCTGTTTAATGGTTTAGAGCAAAATGGCAAGAAAATGAAATGTTTCAAACTCGGAAAAAGGTAAGAGTTTTGAATCGCGAACCCTTTATGGTTTGTTATTGGGTGCTAAAAAGAATTTTTGCAAATATTGGGAAAAATCGGTCGCGTGGATAAGAAGTTTTATTCAAGGATACGATATGAGATTTTCGATTTTATAGGTATAGATGTGATTTGCGTTCTTCTAAATCATGGTTTGAATTGCGTAGCCTGTTCGTACTGCATAACTGTTTACAGCCCTACTCTAACCGGTTTTGGTCTGTCAACCGGATTGTTGAATAAACGATAATTATAAATATAGGCTGCATCATCAACATATTAAAGCTGACCCAAGTTACAAGTAGCCTAAGTGGCGTAGCAATAGGTGGTGCAGCTTGTGCAGTGCGCAAGGGTCCCCGGCTGTTGAGAGGCCCCCCCGGCGATCAGAGTCATTTTTTTATTTTAAGAATTATTCAGAATGTGTTTATATCTACATGTACGGCGGTGGCGTTGCAGCGGATTGTGCAATGTGCAGACTGCACTAGGGGCCCCTGGTGGTCAGAGTCAAGTTTTACATTCAGAATATTTAGAATGAAATCAAGTCTACATGTACTGTAGTGATCAGTGCTGATCGGTGCTGAGGTGGTTGTAGATATTGACACCGAGCAGAGAAGCGCTTCGGAAACTTCGGTGCACTATACCAGCTGCGTTACCAAAGGATTCAGGAACGAAAGCATCTCAATTATTTTTGCGCAAGGGAATTCGCCCAGGTAAACATTTTTACATTTCGGAATTTTTTGGTTTCTTCTTTAGACTTATCGTAGCAACCGAGACTTGAGTCACTTCACATTATTTATTATATTGTTTCTTTTTAGTCAACTAACCCAACTGTTTGACAGAATTTAAATGTGTATGATAATTAGCCTATTTATACTTCAAAAGATGAAACGATGTTTTTTGATAAATTTTGTCAAGCACTCGAATTTGAATTTTCTTTGGTAGCCTGAAGAAATAGAAAATTACTATAAATACTAACGGGAGAAAATGATTAAAATTGTAATGAGTTAATTTTTTTATTTAATTTCGGGTTCGAAATAATGCAAATAGAGTCTATCGAAAAAGAGCCAGGCGCTTTTGCACAACCTGCTTGTTTGAAATCGAGGAGGTTCAAGTAATGAAGGGGTCCACTACCGAATCCCTGCACAAGGGCCCCCAAAACCACGCTACGCCACTGAGTAGCCTATATAATATATAGGCCTATTAGGCCTATACTATATATTAAAGAAGTATACTATGTAGGAGCTAACTCTATGAGAACTCTATAGATTATAGGACACAATCAAATACTGAGGCTGACGGATTGAGCCGTCGATGACGTAACAATTTCTAACGCGCTCTACGTTGGCATGGCAACGTTTACAACAAACGCTTTTGAAATTATTGACGTTTGTAATGTGGAGGAATTTTCAACGGCGTTTCGTTCTTTTTAATTCCGTTCAATGGCGTTGGATTAATTATCAATGTTCTTATGAACCTTTAGGCTTTCGTAGTTTGCCAACGGATAAAACAAATATTAGGATAGGCTAATGTTGCAGTGATGGATATAATAGGTCCACCATGTTAATTGACGATTGTCGATTTCATCTCTGTTTGCATGGGCTACTGATATATACGATCGTCGATCAAGGTTTGTTGCTTCTCTGCATTATGTTATTAGATGCACGCTTTGGTATCTATCATTAGCTCATACAGATCAATATTATTACGGAATGTTTGCTCAGTCCACCCTCAGCAATCGCCTCAGATTATTCTCGAGTCCTGCACCGCTCTACAGTCCGTGTAACAAGGCGAGTGCTAAAAACCAGATAAAATTATTGTTCATGATCGTGAGACGCGGTGGTGTAGTGATGGGTTCGGTGCCTTGGCACCGGATGGTTCTAGGTTCGAATCCACCTTAGGACGCCACGTAGGGACCTTGAGGAAGCCTCAAGGTCCCAACTCACAATTGCTCGTGTGCTTCTGCGTGGAACTTCAATGCATTGTTCGCGCTGTAGTCTGGAGCGCCTCTGAGCAGAGCTGTACTGGTAAATTTTGAGGTGAGTACGCTGACCGGGAGAAAAACGGACCTATTTTGGCCCCGAAATTTCTTACCTTTTTTAGTCATTCGGCCAAAATCTCGGGGAAATTTTCTAAATTTCATCAATTTGCCGTCCGAAAAAGCTGACGATCTTTTTTAGTCATTCTTTTCAAAATACATCTTAAACACCCGTGTGCGCTCTGATTTACTAGCGTGTATACGGTGTATGGATCCTGCTTTTTACCCGCGTATATCCTACTATTCGGGAGGTGAGTATACGATGCCGTTTTCCCCCGGAGGTGAGTAGGCCTACACGCTGTATACCCGCGTATACACTCGTATACAGCCCCTCTGAGTGAAGAGCTAGAAGGGCGTTATAGAAAATGCGAGAAATAAATAAACAAATAATTTATATCGTGTCACGAATTATATGAGTTAGCAATGAACTGTCGGCGTCGCGTCTGGTCTTGCAGGCAACTCCTGGTTACGAACCGCAAGTAGGCCAAAGCAACAGTTAAGCCACAGTTAGCAGCCTAAACTACTTGGCTACATGTATTTCTATAAACTTCTTCATTACAGGTTTTCACTACGGGTTTCCAATGAATTTTGTATATGGACATAACGGTCATGACCGCCAATGCCCTATATTAAGTTTATGCGCGCGATAGGTGGCAGTGCATTGATTTTTTGGCGCTGTCGTCTATTTGGCCTACATTAGCCCCCTGGACATTATCTCCCCGGTCAGGATACCCCGGACATTAGCCCCCGGACATATCCCCCCGATTTTTCGTAGGACATTATCCCCCCGGACAAAATCCCCTCCCATGTGAAAATCGTAGAACAATGCCGTAACCGATAAGACTTCTCACTTGCATTAACATGCAAACGAAAGTTCTTAATGTCATTTAACTACGTCTGACCTACGTAGCCTTATTAGCATCGTTTCCATTCAAAATTAGATTCAATACGGTAGATAATTGAACGAATGGGACTCGTATACAGTCAGTAGGCCGACGAAGGTTTGTTAACGTCATTTACGTAGGCCTAGGTCCTAATTGTGTCAGTAGGCCTAGACTTAGATTTGAAATGAACGAATGTGAATCGTATGTAGGGCCTATTTGTCTAGTGTCTAGGCTTGTAAGCGTCAGTTAAGCTGCGTCTAAGCTTCATAGCCTTATTAGGGTCGTTTCCATTCAAACTTACATTAGGTTTTGCCATCATAGACTGGGGGCTAATGTCCTACCCCGGTGGAATATTCCGGGGATAATGTCCGAGGGCGATAATGTCTAGGGGGCTAATGTCCTACACCCGTCTCCCATGCTCAACGTGAAGTGCGCAACAGTCGCATAAAGTTTATAAAAGAGCTGGTTTAACTGTTAGTTTACGTGCTTAAATTATTTAACAAGAACTTAGGCCTATGCTTTCATTGTTATAAGAGACATTTATTCAAATACAACGTTTCAGCCGGGGAGACTCTGGTTTTTTGGGGGGGGATCTTTATATCCGGGGCACTTTTCATTATGACACCGGCGAACAAAATGCCTTTACTGAGTTCAGACGAGACGCGTGATTGTGACAGATGATAAGTGCATATCCGCTTCTTTTTCAGCCAAAGTTTACCAAGTGCTCTTGTCAGATAACTGTTGAATAGGCCTACTGCCATTGTCGTTAGTAGGCAGGTTGTCTGCCAATGTCCAAGCTCATTGCCATAAATCCAACGCCCATTTATGCAGATAATCATTTTCAGCCATCCGGCTTCCATTGTGTTTTAAAATGGATGCTTTGCAAGTTTGAAGCATGTGCCTACATGTACATGATCTTTGCTAGTACCTTTATCCAGTTTGTATTCACTAAGCAATACTCTTGCCGCATGTTTAAGGATAATGTGGGCACAGTGATATTGCAAATGGGACAGTACGACCTAGGGAATAATGTCCAGAGAAATAATTATGTCCAGAGGAATAATTATGTCCAGAGAAATAATTATGTCCAGAGGAATAATTAGACCTATGTCCAGAGGAATATGTCCAGATAAATAATTATGTCCAGAAGAATAGGTCCAGAGAAATAATTATGTCCAGAGGAACAATAAGGCCTATGTCCAGAGGAATATGTCCAGAGAAATAATTGTGTCCAGAGGAATAATTATGTCCAGAGAAATAATTATGTCCAGAGAAATAATTATGTCCAGAGGAATAATTAGGCCTATGTCCAGAGGATTATGTCCAGAGAAACAATTATGTCCAGAGGAATATGTCCAGAGAAACAATTATGTCCAGAGGAATAATTAGGCCTATGTCCAGAGGAATATGTCCAGAGAAACAATTATGTCCAGAGGAATAGGTCCAGAGAAATAATAATGTCCAGAGGTATGCTTCCGTTCAACATCCAAACGTATTAATTGTTTTTGCTTTTCTTTTTATTCATTTTTGCTTTTCTGAGGCACGATCACATAATGAAGACCATGCGTCTAACAACAACAATAATTTACAGCCTCCTATTATTAACGTGACAACGATTTTGATATTATTATGACCTCATCACTACAGTCAATCTATAATTCACCTGCAGACGCTTTCGAAGCACCGACTGCAGCATTGACAGAACAGACCAACAACATCTGATCATCATAATAATTATCAGAAACCGCATTTTTCTAATAATATTTACATTGTCCTCAATAAACAGAAACGGCTTCGCCGGTTATTACTGCTTCGTATCATATTGCCCATAACCGAACAGATATTATTCGAAAGCAGTGTGCCTCATGCAGCCCGAGCAACGCTATTTACGATTTCGTATTGAGTGAATGCCTTGTCAGTTATGATATATTATGACTCAGCGAACGCAGACTAGACATGGGGAACGGGCATTAACCCCTGGACATTGTCCTAACGGACAAAAGCGTCCGGGACATATTCCCCCTCCCGATTTTGCGTAGGACATTATTCCCCACCGGACAAAATCCCCTAGGCCTATGTGCAAATCGAAGAATAATATGTATGTACTGTATATTCGTTTAATAAGCAAAACAGGTTGGCAAACCGCAACCTGGTATATTGAGACAGATAAAAATTACATTGAAATAAAAATATTAAAGGGAGTAATCAGTTATTGGAATCAAATTGAATCAATAGTTAAATTATGCTCTAATAATATGTTTGAAAAGGACTCTAGAAACAAAGTAATGCCGTAGGCCTAACTGATGACTTGTCACTGGCATTCACATGCAAACTAAAGTTGTTAGTGTCATTTAGGGTCTAATTGTGTCAGCTTCTTACTGCTGTCATGGTAGATACCTCTTACTGTTATTCACATGTAGGCCTAGACTTAGATTTGAAATGAATGGGAATCATATGTTTAGGGCTACAGTCTACTTGTTTAGTGTCATGCAACGAAGGTTTGTTAACGTCAGTTACGTCTGAGCTTTGTAGATTTATTAGCGGCGTTTCCATTCAAATTTAAATTCAATAAATTAGAGAAATGAACGAATGTGAATCGTATACAGTAAGTGTGCCTACTTGTTAGTGTCAGTTATGGCTACAAGCCCATAACGAAGGTTTGTCAACGTCATTTACATTGTACGTATGAGCTTCGTAGACTTCTTAGTGTAGTTTTTGACAATGATATCATAGACTGGGGGAAGTAATGTCCTACCCCGGAGGATAATGTATGGGGCTTTTGTCCGAGGGATAATGTCCGGGGGGATGATGACCAGGGGCCTCATGTCCTACACCCGACTAGAGTACGTACTACATACATGCTACATGCATGCATGCATACATATTAATATATGCATGCATACATACATAGCCTACATACATACATACATAAATATACACACATACATACATACATACATACATACATACATACATACATACATACATACATACATACATACATACATACATACATACATACATACATACATACATACATACATACATACATACATACATACATACATACATACATACATACGCACATACATGCATACATACATACATATATACATACTAGGGCGGCCCTTAGCATACAGCCAAAAAATAAAAATCGTAAAATTTTGTCTGGCACCCTTTCAATCCATGCCAATTATAGAAATAACATTATGTTGAAAAGGATTTTGGAATTGCGAAACATTTAGGGGTGCCCCTCGAGTGCCGAAATTTATTCTTTAATACAAATTTGATCAATTGAATCATACAATTTCAACCAAACTATATTCAACACACTGTCACTCAGAGTTTTATAGAGATGACTAAAATACACTCTGGTGATGCAACAATGTCAATGAAACAAGTGTTTACTGTTCAATTATAATACAGTTATTGTTCACTGTTCAGCTGGTCACAGAAGTAAGTGATCAGTACAGGGTAATAAAATGAGGAATCACTGCTTTCTACTAATTTGACACGAGATTTCTTTTCGTACAGTCAGGGAACAGTTACTGTCGTCGATGCTCACTCACAACCTGCAGGAGAAATTGAAGCTGATCCTCATTGTTTGTTAGCTTTTTATTTAAGTCCTGGATGAGTGCCACACCTCGTTCAGCTCTATCATTGACGACAGCCAGCCCTTTGAGTACTGCTTGTGCTTCTCGAAATGCTTCATGCTCTTCCCAAAGAGCAGGATCTTTGGAAAGCATCATCTCAGATAGTCCATGCAGACCAAGCACCTGGAACAGTTTCTTGGAGTTGGTTGTACAGAATTGTTCCAGACCGCTGGTGCCAAGAAATGCATCTGACTTCACACTGGGTCGTTTAGGCGGATGATCTGGGGCTACTTCTTCCATGGCAGCAATCATTAGCTTCTTGGAGTCATTGGATGCCCTTGAATCAAAAAGAGCAGGCCCAATAAGCTCTTCAGACAAATACCAGAGATGAAGCCCTAGCTTCTTGCTTGTAGCAGAAGAAATTGTAGTATGTGGATATGTGAGAAGGTATGCCATGAGAGTGAAATCATTCAGAGGAGCCTCCACAGCAATTGGCGCAGTTATCCAGGCTTTCAGGTAAACAACAACTGAAAAGATGGCAATATCACGAATGCTGCGTTCTTCTGCAGCAGTCTTCTTCAACTGAGTACGAAAGAGCCACATCTTTATGGTATAGATGACTTTTGCCATCAATCGTGCCCGGTGCATAGCGCCAAGTATTCGAAACCGAATTCCACGAGAAGGAACACCTCCAAGAATGACAACTGAGAGCTCGAGAAATTCCATGTAATCGTCTCGTGGCTGTGCAGTTGCTAAATGTCTATGAGCAAACTCCAAGATATCAGAACGGTGTGGGGCCACCAATGATTCCACCAAAGGATCTGACGAGGCTACCTGAAATTTGTCGCTTTCAATGAATTTCCAGTGGTCTCGAAACCTCTTGAAAAGAAGAACATCAGGTCCAGTAGACAATTAGTTCCATAACATGGTGTCGACATGCCAGGAAAAGGAAATCTTTATTCAATTCAATTCTTGCTCTATTAGGAAACATGCACCTGAGCGATGACCTGTGTTACTGGCTGTGGTGTCAAAGCACAAAGCAACAAGCTGATCATGAACATTGAACATTCCACTCTCTCAAACACTGGACGACTGGAGATGCTTGAGCTGAGGCTGTTCCTGAGGATAGTTTTGGAATGCCCAGAAACTGTTCAATTCCTACATCTGAGATCAGAACTGGAAGACGGTCAACATGTTTGCGTGATGTCAAATCTTCCAGAAACTTGCCGCCCCAATGAACGGTTAATGGAACTAAGGCGGAAAATTCGGATTGAAGGCTGTTTGATTTGGTGGTTCTGTTGCTCGCCCTGGCTCGTTGAATGGAATTTCGGTTGATATTCAAAGTCTTGACGTCACAGCCAAGGCTGGAAGCCACTTCGCCAAGAACGAATGTATACAGCATTTCTGGATGAAATCTTTGTTCTGTCCAAAGCCGATGTCAGACCAGGAGACAGAATATTGATTCTGCTCGTTTGGACGCAGTTGCTTCATTTTTACTAGTATTAGTGCCGCAGGTTTTGTTTCCTTTACATCCAGCATCAGGCCCACCGCTTTCATCACTTGATTCTTCATCACTTGAACAGGAATCGGTATCCAGTACTAACTGGCTTGTACACGCCGCGAGCTCTTCCTGTGCTCTTTTTTGCGCATCTGTTCCAGTTCCTTCCGTTCCTGTGCACGCTGTCTTCGACGCATATCCACCATGCCAGCTGCACCAAGTGAACCTGGACGTCCCTTCTGCCTTTGAGAGAGTAGAAAGTCTCTGTCTTCAGGAATGGAGATCATTGTGAGAGCGTCTGCATGGGCAATATCAAACAAGTCATCTAGTCTCTCAATAAATTTCTCCTCCTTAATCTTGTGGGCTGTAGCTGTTCGGTGTCTATGCTTTTGAAGTCCTTTCCATTCGACGAACACCGACTCCAACTTGTCAATACAATGCTTTTTACCTCCTACAGGTATACCAGCTCGGTTCCAAAATAGAGTGGCTTTTTCTATAGCCTGTTGACTGGAATAACGGACTGTCTGCTTGCCAACTTTGAGTAGATGCATGAAGTATCCAAAAGTTTGACGATACGATGGCAACTTTGCTCCAAGAATTTCAGGCTCACAAGAGCCAATTAAGTAGATAGACACTTGTTTTTCCTCGCGTTTGCATAATTAATTATGAATAATTATTTGTAATATTTCGTATTTACTATGTCTGACAATGTAGACCTATGTTTCCAATAGTAGACTAAAATCAAATGTCTTTCCTTGTATTAAACAACTCTTCATAAAATATTGCCACCTTTTTTCAACCAGACAAGAAACGTTAATCAAGCATATAGGCTATTTGAAATTGTACAGTGACTAAAACTTTGGAGCTCACGTTATTTTAATAAGTAAGTAAGTACTAAATATTAAATGTTGATGCATTGCAAACAATAGTAGGCCTACAGAATGTATTAAAGCACTGAAAATTTCAGTTTGCGATTCCAATTATAATTTGGAAGTGTACTCGTACATTATTGAAACTTGAGAGCTCGGGGGGCACCCCTAAATATTGCCCTATTGAAAAGATTTTTTGCACAAATTATTTTCTTCATAATTGAAATAGATTGGAGGGGTGCCAGCAGATTATTTTTAACTTTCATTTTTAAGGGCCACCCTAATACATACATACACATACATACATACATACATACATACATACATACATACATACACACACACATACATACATACATGCATGCATACATACATACATACATACACACATACATACATACATACATACATACATACATACATACATACATACATACATACATATTTATTTATTTCTCAATTTGCATAGCACCCCATCAATTTCACCACTCAGCGGCGCTCCCGACTACGGCGCGGACACTGCTTACATACATACTGATGATGTGTCTGCGCCATAGTCGGGAGCGCTTTCTAAGTAGAGAACTTGAAGGGGCGCTATTGAACCTGAGAAATAAATAAATAAATAAATAAATAAATAAATAAACATCCATCTGATTTAATTGCGTTTATTTAATGACGCCGTCGTGTCGATCAGAGCTGACTGGTGTAGCTGTCCAACTGTTTTTGCTGTGCAGATCTCCATAATAAAAATTATAGGCCTACATAATATATTTGGCCGTGGACAATGTATTGCATTGCATTTGACCAATATGATTACGCAGCGTTTCTCGTATGCAGAAAGAACCTTTTAGAAGCGCTTCCCTGCAGTGCGATTTATTTAGGCCTACCTATATGTATAGAAAAATCGTGGGATTTGAGGTGAGAGAAAGGCGAGGAATGACAGAATGACAGAAGGGATGACAGGGCGAATTGATGATGGAAGACCATTCCATAATATTATAAGGGGAACTTGTGTAGGCAAAACACATTTTGTTGACTGTATACACAACATTACCGGGGGATGAAACGTCCTGGGATGAAACGTCCGCATACCATTTAGACAACATTACTATGCCTTAATTGACTTATATATGAGTATATACTATAATATAGAGACGGCGTGAATTTTCTACAACATTTTCGTCTTGTATCATCATATTAAGGCAGCTGATAGACTAACCGTCGACTGTTTTTACGGTTGATGCAGTTTAATTCCACAAAGCATATTTATTTAGATGCCGTTTGCAATGTCCGCATTGTCAGTTTAAAACCGACCTGCTAATATTATTGCCTGCATGCTTCATGGAACATCAATGTGCTATTATGCTGGCATAGTCAGGAGTAGGGCTGCCAACCGTCCCGGATTCGCCGGGACAGTCCCGGAATCGACCCTGTGCGTCCCGTGTCCCGGATTGATATCAAATTGTCCCGGAATTTGGTACAGATATCCACTTAGCACAAGTATTGTTCCTATTAATTTTTGCTTACTAAACTCAGCCATTTGTACGATGATTTTTACGTTATGCTTTAGATTAGACCAATACATTACGTTGTTGGCTGAACATCGGGAGCTAAAGTCTTCAAAACTTTACAAATCACTGACACTCGGTTTTCAGTTTAGCATATTGTGTCCAGTTGTAATGCTTTTTTGCGAGAGAGCGTTCAGCATTATGAACGATATGTTGTCTAACAATCGCAATTACCTGAGCACCGCGAGTTCACCGATCTTATTAAAGCACAACAGTAGCCAGTAGCATGACATGTGCTGATATCTGCGACTTTGTGACCGGTGTTCTGGAACTGCTTAACGCACATAAGTAGACCCTGTAATATTATTAAGTATTATAGGCCCTAAGTTTAATATAAATTCTGCTCCCCGGTCGCAGATACTTACGAACTTCCCTCAATCTTGGCTATCGTCTTACTCTGATAAGCCTAGGTGACTGCAGTTTGAAATGCTTCTTATTGAGGTTGCTTCTTGTCCTAAATTTAGGCTATAAAATTGTGTCTTTTGATGATTTGTCTGAAATTATTAAGGACTTTTTAGTAGATTGTAGATGTAGATTCTATACTGGGCTGACACAACATTTGCTGCCTCATGCGCTTCTGTGGATTGTGTAAATTGGTAATGGCACATCGAGTGGCTGAAGGCGTCCCGGAATGGCAAAATCAAAAGTTGGCAGCCCTAGTCAGGAGGTGTGATATATGATTCATTACAGGCTATATTATACCGCCTAGCGTGTTAGAGACTACAATATTAATATGTAAATTATAACATAATGGTTATGCTAGCCTTGGCCCATATATTATTTGCCTAGCATAAACTTATATAGTCTACACTCTACAGCCTGAGGCGTCCTTGTAACGGCATGGCTGTGTTACGGCGCCATAGAAATCGTCATTCTTACTAATATTATTATTATTATTATTATTATTATTATTATTATTATTATTATTATCATTATTATTATTACTATTATCATTATCATTATCATTATCAATATCAATAATTATTATCAATATTAGTATTAGTGTTTGCATTAGATAGAGTGGTACAATAAATATAGGGTGATTGGATCCAGAGTTTAACGACACCCTATGACAACTGTTACAGATCGAGGTCGTTTCCGTCGCCAAAAATTTGCTTGGTATTTATTACAGTTCAAAATTTTCTGTTTGCGGTGGTTCGGCCTATTCTTATATTTTTTGCATCATTTTTGGATGATGGTATCATAGACCGGGGGGATAATGTCCTACCTGTGGGAATAATGTCCGGGGGCTTTTGTCCGGGGAGATAATGTCCGGGGGATAATGTCCAGGAGGATAATGTCGGTTTCCCGTCTTTTACAATGTAGAATACACTGTACGAACGAGGGAATACGCGGCAAAGAACGCACCCATGTTATTACATTTACTGTGTTTACAAGAATTTGACATGGTAGGCCTATATCATTGAGTCCTCTGCTCTTTTCGAGAACGCATCTTTTCCCAATAACTATTCTTCATTTTATATCACTATGGCATCTTGCGTCTGTTGTTATCATACTTCCCAAGTAGCAGAAGCTCATGACCTGTTCCACCTCCTCTCCATTTATTGTTATTTTCATTGCTATCTCCTCCTCCCCTCCACTTATCCTCCTAATCTTTGTCTTTCCAATATTTATCTTCATATTGTATTTTATTGAGGTCATGTTAAGTTGATCCATCAATTTCCCCTCCTGTGTGGTCGTCAGCATTGCTTGGTCGTAGGCAAATCTTAGGAAGTCCTCTTAGTGGATTCCACCCACTTTTTTAGCTTCTCCTGTGTGTTCCTCTTGCATCAGTTCCTCTATGTATAATTATGTTAAAGAGGAGTGGTGATAGCGGACACCATTGCCTATGTGTAATATGCAAATATAAACAGTAACATATATTCTTACAATATTCAACTACTATCTTATGTGCAGATAGTCACCTTAACATAGGTTTATTCTTTTAGAATTTTGCATAATTTTATGTAGATCTAATACTATCACAGCCGGGAGATAATGTCCTAACCCGGGAGTGGGGGTTATCTCCGGGGCTTTTGTCCGTGGGCTAATGTCCGGGGGATAGTGTCCGAAGAGATAGTGTCCGGGGGGAACGGACATTAGCCCCCCTGGACATTATCCCCCCCGGACATTATCCCCCCCGGACATTAGCCCCCCCGGACATTATCCCCCCGGGGTAGGACATTATCCCCCCCCGTATATGATAGCATTACCTAAAAGTGATGCACAAAATGTAATTAATGGGCCTATATGTTATATGAATATCTATACATTACACATTAGTTTAACATCCTGTAGGAATATGCTAAGTCAATTGAAGGTTTAATATGTATATTATAAGACATTTTAAAGGTCTGAAACGACGCTAAGAAGTCTACGAAGCTCATACGTAAATGTCGTTAATAAACCTTCGTTGTAGCCATAACTGACACTAACAAGTAGGCCTACTTACTGTATACGATTCCCATTCGTTCATTTCTCTAATGTATTGAATCAAATTTTGAATTGAAATGACACTAATAAGTCTAGGAAGCTGAGACATCGCCTAACTGACGTTAACAATCTTTGTTGTGAGACACTAAACAAATAGACTGTATAGGACCTAGGCCCTACATACGATTCCCATTCGTTCATTTCAAATCTAAGTTTAGGCCTAGGCCTATTGATACAATTAGGACCTAAATGACACTAAGTACTTTCGTTTGCGTGTGATTGCCAGTGACAAGTCTTATCGGTTACGACTTTATTCTACGATTTGCACATGGGGGGGGACTTTGTCTGGGGGGGGCTAATGTCCTACGCAAAATCGGGGGGAATATGTCCGGGGCTAATGTCCGGGGGGGACAATGTCCGGGGGGGATAATGTGCAGGGAGGCTAATGTCCTACAACCGTCCGGGGGAGAGATAATGTCCGTTAACCAACAAACACGAACAATCCACACACACATGACCTTTTCCTTTGTTAACTAAAGGATCTGTAGGCCTATTCTGTAGCTGTGACCTCGTCTGGCCCGGGTATGTATTGTAGGAAGGTAATGGACCACAGGCCAAAGATCACCAGCTCCCATAATATGCCATGCTCTCGTAGAGACCCTGGACAATATTGACAACATTATTCACTAGCGCTGGTTGATACCAGCATCGTTCAAATCTTGTAGTAAGCGGTAGGCCTGCTATTCTGTGTAGCTTGTCATCATTACCAAAGGAAACCTACTCAAGGCCCATATTTTCCCCATAATTAGAACCCATGCCAGTCTTGTCCGTCAGTCAGTCAGTCGGTCAGTCAGTCCGTCCGTCAGTCAGTCGGTCGGTCAGTCAGTCAGTCAGTCAGTCCGTCAGTCAGTCAGTCAGTCGGTCGGTCGGTCAGTCAGTCAGTCAGTCAATCAGTCATTCAGTCAGTCAGTCAGTCGGTCAGTCAGTCAGTCACTCGGTCGGTCAGTCAGTCAGTCAGTCCGTCAGTCAGTCAGTCAGTCCGTCAGTCAGTCGGTCGGTCGGTCAGTCAGTCAGTCAGTCAATCAGTTATTCAGTCAGTCAGTCCGTCCGTCCGTCCGTCCGTCAGTCAGTCGGTCGGTCGGTCGGTCGGTCGGTCGATCGGTCGGTCGGTCAGTCAGTCAGTCAGTCAGTCGGTCGGTCGGTCGGTCAGTCAGTCAGTCAGTCAATCAGTCATTCAGTCAGTCAGTCCGTCCGTCCGTCAGTCAGTCAGTCATTCAGTCAGTCCGTCCGTCCGTCCGTCAGTCAGTCGGTCGGTCGGTCGGTCGGTCGATCGGTCGGTCGATCGATCGGTCGGTCGGTCGGTCGGTCAGTCAGTCAGTCAGCCAGTCGGTCGATCAGTCAGTCAGGCAGACACTCAGTCAATCAGTCAGTCAGTCAGACAGACTTCTGCAATCTCTTCGGGCAATCAAACTATAGGAGGGTTCTCAGGACAACCTCGACATCAGATGACAGTTTGCAATTATACTTTACACTCAAACTCAGAAACAGTAAATGTCTTTGGGCAATTATTATTTATTTCGACACTTGAAACCGTAATCCCATAAATACACCCGTTGATACAGCATGACATGTAGTTAATCTCGAGAAACACATGTAGTTAATCTCGAGAAACATCAGTTTTATATTACAATGACGAATAATTGGCCAAACGACTCGAGTTGTTCACGAACTCTCCATGCACTTTGGTCATGATTATCTGCGCACGGAATAAACTGTAAAATGAACGAATACCAGATGTTCCTTATCAAGGAAACTCTAAGTTTTTATTTTCCTTCCAGGAAAAGCTAATAGTAAAGTGTACTCGGTTGGCGTCGGTCAATTGGTTTGTGGAATAAACAAAAGTAATCCTCTTTTTAATGCAATAAGCAATTTGGTTTTATTTTAACCATGCAACATTGTCAGTAAGTAAGGAAGTCAGTCAGTTAGTTAGTCAGTCAGGCAGTCACTCAGGCTGTCAGTCAGTCAGTCTGTCTGTCAGTCAGTCAGTCAGTCTGTCAGTCAGTCAGTCAGTCAGTCAGTCAGTCAGTCAGTCAGTCAGTCAGTCAGTCAGTCAGTCAGTCAGTCAGTAAATCAGTCAGTCAGTCAGTCAGTCTGTCAGTCAGTTAGTCAGTCAGTTAGTCAGTCGGTCAGTCAGTCAGTCAGTCAGTCAGCCAGTCAGTCAGTCAGTGTGACGTTTGCATACGCAGGCTGTGACGCAGTTCTGCCTCATCATACGAGCATAAAGGTTTCTGTAAGTAGCCCAAAATTGGCCAAATTAATGTACTTTAAATCGCTTCATGTGAATTTTACACTAGGCTTGATTACAAACAGCACCATAATATTATCATAATATTAATTTTTGTAGGGATATCTACAGGGCCGTCTTATCCAGTAGGCACAGTAGGCACTGTGCCTAGGGCCTACGAACTTACCAGGGGCCTACGAAATCCTTAAAAATATATTTAAGAGTAAATGCAGTGATTGGTCAATGACCGGGAAAAAACAGAAAAAGGAAAACTTGCAAATTTAATTTTAACAAGCTAACTTTTAAAGGCTAGAGTTATCTAATGAAACAGTAACATTGGCTAAGCTATATTATGTAAACTTTCAGGCTCTTTGCATTCGCGAAATCGCTTATAACGTCTTCAAATGTCATTTAATTCTCGCATTAAGTCGTTTTCAATTGAAAGTAATGCAAGGGAGGATAATCGTGCCTGTCCAATCGTTGACCGAAGGTAATTTTTGATAATTTTCAGTTTCGAAAAAGAACGTTCACATTCACAACTTGTTCCAAAAATAGAAAGATAAATTCAAAAAGCAATATTGACATTAAATGTCAATGTTGCTTCTCCAGTTTTCCAAAATTTGGAAAACTGGAGACCAGCTTAATTGTCATCTAATCACCTAATCATTTCAGCTACAGATTTATTGTCTGCAAACATTCGAGAAAACAAAAGAAATTCGTCAATAAATGCATCTTCTAGATCACATGGATATTATCTCAATTAATACATTTGCTCTAATCACTATTTCTTCAATTGATAAAGTTCTGTCAAGAAGAAAATTGAATCATTCATGTAGCCTAATGTTGCGTAAGCTGCTAGCCGCTTTCCCTTCTCAGTTATAGATCTAAGTCTGTCTATGATCACGTAGAAAGTCTGGGTGCGGAATTTGTCACTAGCACTCAGATTTAAATTCGGATCAGTATCATCCATGAGTTCATCATTAAATCGTTTTGGTAGGCCTACCCGTTTTCGTTGTGTATACCTTCTTTGTAGTCCGATTGTGTGATATCTTTTGCCATACTTTCAAACATTTCGAATTTATTGCGTATATCGTGACAGTGTGTTATAAGACCTGTCAGCCAATTTGATGATGGTGCACAACTCAATACCAGGCTCCTGTAGGGCTTTATTTATTTATCGAAAATAAATATTACAAAAAGTAGTTTGAGATTTAAAATCAAAACTGAATGCGTTCACAAAACATGGTTCAGCATAATTTTAAGAAATAAGGTAAATGTGTTGCAATTTGAATTAATACAGAGTTGAGTTGGATATATAGGCCTTAGGGCCTAGGGCCTACGAATAGATTAATATGCAAAAGTGCCTAGGGCCTACAATGACCATAAGACGGCCCTGGATATCTAAGCCAACGATTATTTTAAAATCGACTCTAATGAGGTCGACGTGTCTCATCATTTACCACCTGACAATACATTCCGGGTTTTAAAAGGATGCATAGAAACTATAGATGATCATCATAAGCAGCAGCAGCAGTATCATGATGATGATGACGACGACGATGATGATGATGATGATCATCATCATCATCATCATTATCGTCGTCGTCGTTATCGTCATCAACATAATCTTCATCACCATCGTCGTCGTCGTCGTGGTCGACGTCGTCGCCATCATCATGACCATCATAATCGTCGTCATCATCATCATCATCATCATCATCATCATCATCATCATCATCATCATCATCATCATCATCATCGTCATCATCATCGTCATCGTCATCGTCATCGTCATCGTCGTCATCGTCATCGTTATCATCATCATCATCATCGTCATCATCATCGTCATCGTCATCGTCGTCATCGTCATCGTCATCGTCATCGTCATCATCATCATCATCATCATCATCATAACCACCACCATCATCATCATCATCATCATCATCATCGCAGCGTCATCGTGGCCTAATTTGTTGCCATCTATCATTATAATACTTGTACTTGGCCTAAATTAAATGCTCTGCTTCTGATGAAGACCAGATATAAAGGACATCGTCCAACTTTTATTAGGGATCAATAATTAATTCTAATTAGGTCTTTTGAGCTTTCGACTTATCAACAGAGCATTCGAACCGAGACAACAGAAAGCCCTTGCGTTCGTTGCCCTGTGGGTGTGTCAGCACGTGCTTACTTATGAACGCGTTGTGTGTGTGTGAGTGTGTCTTGTTCTTCTTCTTTCTTTATTCTGTACACTTATATAGCGCCCCTTCAAGAAACCTACTCAGAAGCGCCCCTAGCCCAGCCACGGCCAAAGAAAAATCTTCAGTGAGTTATAGCAGAGGCTCGATTGGTCAGAGGTATCAAGCACGCGTTACAGCCGATAAGTACTTCCCTATGGATCCATTCCAACCGATAAATCTCGGCGTTACTTAGCAGCCCATTGAACTTGCAGTCCTGCGTAGTCACATACATGTATGTACTGTATGTTTGTATGTATGTGTGTATGTATGCATGAAAACACTTAATACAGCTCTTTAAGTTTCCCTTGGTGCGTCACTGCAGTACGAAGCGTTAGACGCGCTGCAACGTCAGACACTAAGCAGCAGAGATCACGCAGGTAAGATGGAACGCAGCCAAGGATGCTGCGTGTAGTATTGAAAACAGCATCCGATAATCATGAGGTACGTCTGGCAAAAGGCAACACATCGCGCGTGCATGCAGATACACTGAACAGAGGAGAATATTATTTGGGAATTCGCCCAATCAGACGAGCAGTGGAAGAAGAAACAGACACACTCCCACACGCACACGCACACACGCACGCACACATACACGCATACACACTCACACACGCACACACAAACGCACAGGGAAGCACAAATACATACATACATACATACATACATACAATGTTACATAGTTACATACATACATAGTTACATACATACATACATACATACATACATACATACATACATACATACATACATACATACATACATACATACATACATACATACATACATACATGCATGCATACACACACAACACACACACGCGTCCATGCAGAACCCCATCTTGTTTCCAGAGGGAGCTAGAGGGGTTTCAACAACGCTGTGTTACTGTTGAACATACTTAGCTGACTGAGCGGAGTTAATTGTCACGTGGGTATGTGTGTGCGTGCGTGCGTCGGCGCGTGTGAGTGTGTGCGATTGAGCGACTGCGGTATGAACACATTGAACAGGGCAGTACAAACTACAATGGGTTAGTACGGGTAGCGTTCAGCCACCGATGTGGACCAAAAGGCATTCGGGACTTTGTAGCAGAGGCACGACAGGGAAGTTGACACCAGCGTAAAGAGTTTTCATTCAAACGGTAAGCGTTAGTTGATATAACTTTATTTGTTCGTTTGTTGCTGACTAACGACATTGCCATTTCAAAGACGATTATTAGTGTCGCCCTCCTCTTTTAAATTAACCAGGCTCGGGACTGGCGCTGACAGAGTGTGCAACCAGTGGCAGAGTTCTGCATTTAATGGTCGGGGTAGATAACTATTAACGGGCTAACTCCGCCGCTGCTCGTAATTTAGCACTGCTAGTCTCAAGCCTAGAGAAAGAGGGGGGAGACGCTATTCACCCTTGATGGAGCAGTGTCGTTGTTCGTTGCACAACGACAAGCAAGTAACAGAGCGCTGACAGGTCCCGAACAACAGATCGAGTACACAACTTTGTGAGACAGAGGATCAACTATGCAAACGAACAGTTCTTATTCAATAAAAATTATTATAATTTTTGTCCTGCTTTGAATCGATATTTTGGTTATAAACATCACTCGTTCTCAACATAACCACAGTGCCAGTCCCGATATTGTAGAAAGAAGGAGGTTGACACAACGGTAACCATCCTTGACCTGACAAAACACCACGTAGCCTATAAGCTTACATTATGGCGTAACTAGAGCGTCCTAAAAGAGATCCATTCTCTAAAAGCAGTCGACCATTGCGCTGGCTATAGGTCTATAGAGACCTAGATTTTCCTCCACTCAAGGTAATAAGCCACAGTCGTGCTACCATCATGCACAGTGAATAAATAGGCCAACATTCGGTTCCCACAGAGAGATAATAACCTACTGACCCATAGAACTCGGAGTAGTGTTTGTCCGGCTTATAATAATTAGGTCTACTTCGTGCATCAGATAGTAAGGCTATTCGCAGTAATTTCAGTAGCAATGTCGTCCACTGGACCATGGCACTAGTTAGTCATCACTAAGATCCGTACAGGTTAGACTTTTACTTAGCGTGCTATTGAACACAACATGTTCAGTTCTAAACGGATATAATTATGCTGTTGTAGAAACTGCTGAATCCTTTATTTATTTCATGTAGGCCTACTTCTCTCCGAGTAGCCTGTAAATTATAGGCCTATGTATTTGGAATCCAAAAGTATTCCCTTAACCCTTTAAAGGGCATAATGGCCCTGAACAGTTACAACAATAATAATTACATATTATATGCCTGCTAACTAACCATATAGAGAGAATATATTCGTCATGTGGAAAAATTGACTTTAAAAAAATGGCAATATTGTGTCCTATACCCATGAAGCCGAAACTTGTAGTGGCAACATTGTCGCCACTGCCCATGAAGCCGAAACTTGTAGTGGCAACATTGTCGCCACTGCCCACTAAGCCCAAATGAACGAATTAGAACAAGTGAAACCAAAAAGCAGTGTTGTTGTCATTCATGTAAGAAACATTAGTAAAAAAACAATAGGGAATTACAGAGTACGGTTTCGTACTAAGTCGCAGGCCTAGTTGATTCAATTTAAGCAAGTGCAGTTCACTTATGAAAATCTGCGAAACATGGGTATATGCATAGAGCGACACCGCACGCACTACAGGCAATCTTCGACTGTTTGTTGTTCAGCTGGGTGCTGCAAGCCCTGCACCTGCGATATTCATCTATGCATGTGGACTCCCACTGATGACAGACGAATGTTGTCTGGAACACCAGCTCCTTTACGGTTGAGTGGGTTTCGACGTGATTTGTACCTAATGAAAGAGCCACATCTATTTTTAGTTCTGAATTTCTTAGAGAGTCTACCATAGTGACATCTGGCTGGGCTGGGCTGGGAGCGCCTCTGAGTAGTTTCTTGAAGGGGCGCTATATAAATGCTAATAATGTCTCCAGTGCCTTCTAAGTACATCGACCAGTAGGAAAACATAATATTGCCTCTACCCTTTAAAGGGTTGAAGTATATTACAGCACCTCCTTACTCTGATAAATTTCGTGCAACATTAAGTATTCTCGATAATCAAAAGAGAATTGGACTTTTAACTTGCAAGCTTTGGTAAAAAAGATGGATGCCAAAATGGATGGTGTGGAAGTCGTGGACATTTTTGCTCAGTTGGGCTAGAATGACGAGTGCAGGACATTTCCCCCTGGACAAAATTCCCCCGAACAAAACCCCCGGTCAATAACCCCCGGATAATTCCCCCTGATTTAGCCTAGGACATTAACCCCCGGAAAATTCCCCCCTTGCTGCGCAAATAGCCTATTTCTGTAGGTATAATTTGCTCAAACTTAGGCTAATTATCCAGTTCGCGGTGCTGTGTCAGCTAGTTAGTGTCATACGGGTAAACACCTGTCGCTGTCGTTCAGGCGTGAACTTATAACTTGTTTGTGTCGTTCAGTCACTCTGATATGAAGCTATTACCTGTTGGTGTAATTAATTTTAGGACAGCATGAATCATTGTCATCAATCCAGCTTCCATTTAAGCACAACATCGTTTCATCCAACTTCTATTTAAATAACAATTATTTTTATCGATCCAGCTTCAATATAAGCAAGAATATTTTCATCAATCCAGCTCCAATTTGAGCAAGAACATTTTCATCAAACCAGCCTCCATTTAAATAAATTTTATTTTGTAGGCTATCAATCCGGTTTCTATTTAGCGAGAATTCTTTTCATCAATTCAACTTGCGTGCTTAGGAACGGCATTTTATAGTACAACCAATTATACGCAATATGTTCTACCAGGTTTTTTTGTCCTGCCCTGGGGAGAATTGTCCGGGGGTTTGTCTTGGGGTTTGTCCAGGGGTGAAATGTCCGCGCCCCAGAATGACACAGGAAAAATTCAATGATCTTTGTATTTAATACTATACAGCACAGGACATGCAGGCTACCGCCATTTACAGTAATGCCTACGTTTACATACCGATATTAATTTTAGTTCTATATTTACATGTAGATCCTGAGGCACGGTGGCCCGTGTATCCAATAGAAAGACAGTTGTGGCTCGGGTCAATGAAAATAATGTGGGTCAGAATTCTTCAATAGAGGATGAATCAAACCGGGTCAGATCAGTCTGAACCGCGGCAGAACTTTGGTCTTGTCGCAAAGGAAACTCTGTGGACGATACACTAGAAATAACAGATAACCTCCAAGGACGATCTTTTAATAATTATACGCTATTGCCTGCAGAAGGTTCACATGCACCCATTCATTAATTTACTGAATGCGGTATACGTAAGCTGAGATGTTGCAGGACATTAGTTTGTGTGCAATAATATGGGCTGGAAAACTGGAAGGTATTTGGAACGATTACTGCTAATGACTCACACTTCGTACAAGCTTTTAATGGGTATTCGGCCCAGTCGTCATTAAGGCAGGGCTTTCAAAGGAATTTAGTCCATTCTTCACTTCTTATCCTACATGGCAATCGGAGGACAATGACCTTGTTGTTATTTCTAGCAGCAGAGAATTGCTTCTATACAACTGCACAAATCCATTTAGAACCAGGACTTTTTTAAAGGAATTTCTAGAACTACACAACCCCCTTCTTTCCTTTCCATCCTCCATCCCAGGAGAAAAATCGGCTCATTGGGTGCGAAATTTCTGATAACCTTTTTAGTCCTTTATTTAGTCTTTCGCTTCGAATTTCATTTAAAAAAATACACCTAAACAGCCGCGTGTACCGTGATTTACTCGCGTATACCCGTGACCCTGGTTTTTATTATTAATAGCCCTGATTTAAACTAGCTTTAACTACACAGAAGTGCATCAACAACTGCACAAATTCATTTACAACTGCACACAAAATGTGCAGAACTGCACGTTAAAAAAGCCCTGCATCAATGACTCACATGCTCTGAGGAGTTCTCTTGAAGGGGCGCTATATAAATGTACGATTACAATTATTGCAATACAATGGAAATAATTAAATTGATAGCGGCGTGAATGAGCAAAACGTCGCCAGTCTCTTGTCGGCGGGAAATTAGACTTGCTTCATTCTTCCTGAGACTGAGTCTTGCTATAATTCACCTCAGGATTGAGACATGCTCCAGTCACCCCAGAAATTGTGACTTGCTCCATTCTACCTGGGAATGAGACTTGCTTCATTCTACCTGACACTGAGACTTGCAACATTGACCCCAGGGATTGAGACTCGCTTCATTTTTCTGGGAATAAGACACTTCATTCTCCCTGGGAATGAGACTCGCCTCATTCTCCCTGGAAATGAGACTCGCTTCATTCTCCCTGGAAATGAGCAATGATTCATTCTCCCTCGGAATGAGACTTGCTGCATTCACCCCGGGATTGAGACTCGCTTCATTTTTCTGAGAATGAGACTCGCTTCATTATCTAAAGATGTCTTTGCCATTCGCTGAATCTGGTGGAACCGTGGCAGACCATGATAATGCAGCTGAAGCTCTTCGTCACGGTTTCCACATAGCCATATAACAGGCTTCATTATGCTGCTGTGCCAAAGTACATTACACTTTCGCGTGGCCCCTATTTACGACCTCTACGGCTCTCGAACGTGAAGAGGCATTCCACATGCCTCTTCTGGTCCGAATGCCGTAGAGGTAATAAACTAATAAAATCTCTATCTGGATATGGGCAGCAAGATGGAACTGGGTTTACGATTCAGTTAACCATTTGGCTGATATTAAGACCAACTTAGGCGAAGTGTGTACATTATTGCGCATAGCACCAATGATTATCACAGAGATGTAGAAAATTAATTCCTCGAGGTGTGGGCCTACTTGTTGCTTATGAAAACACTGGTTATATTACCCTACTAGGTTTACTCATTTTACCCTGCCGCTTGGAAGGTTCAGTGTACTTTTGGGAGGGTATAGCGGGATGCGATCGCACGTCCGTGCTGATATTCTGATGTTCATGTGAAAGTGTTGCCAATGTCTTAATTCCGAATAATATAATTTAAACCGATGAATATTAGCATGGGCGGAGACTTGGGCGGAGACTTGCGGGGGACGGAAACGAGCGGCCGAAATTTTGGGCGGACGAATGGTTAAGTCGCCGATGAAATTTTCCATATTTTTGGCCGGCAAAAATTTCTGACGACTTTTTTTAGTCATTACCTCGTTTGTTCGACGCTTGTTCGAAGATCTCTTCTTCTATCTTCTAACGTTATAACCTCACAGTGTGTCTCGTAAAATGAGTACATGTCCTAACACTTGACGATTGTGGGGGGAAACAAATGCATGAGCTATCCCCCCACCACATTCATTGAGAGGGACCCCCCTACCCCTAAGTCTCCGCCCATGAATATTAGTGACGTTGGAAAGTACTGCCATGACTCCGTTGACTGATTAACAAACTGAGAACAAATGGGATTTCATCCGAAGGATTTTATACAAGCACTCGTAGCTTACTATAGTTATCCGCTTCGTATACGGAACATAAACATTTGCTAGCTCACATTTTCATCTTTCGCACTGTATGCCTGTATACTGTATGCCTGTATACTGTATGCCTGTATACTGTATGCCTGTATACTGTATGCCTGTATACTGTATGCCTGTATACTGTATGCCTGTATACTGTATGCCTGTATACTGTATGCCTGTATACTGTATGCCTATATACTGTATGCCTGTATACTGTATGCCTGTATACTGTATGCCTGTATAAGCTTACTGTATGCCTGTATACTGTATGCCTGTATACTGTATGCCTGTATACTGTGTGCCTGTATACTGTATGACTGTATACTGTATGCCTGTATACTGTACGCCTGTATACTGTATGCCTGTGTACTGTATGCCTGTGTACTGTATGCCTGTATACTGTATGCCTGTATATTGTATGCCTGTACACTGTATGCCTCTATACTATATGCCCGTATAATGTATGCCTGTACACTGTAGTCGATCGTGGTCTGTCAACCGGATTACTAAATTTTAAAAAAATTGCTTAAATTATTACTTGCACAGCGGACTCGATGAATTTTGTATTTTAAGTGGACGTATACATTATAATTATTGTACTGTCGTGAACGACCTGTAAAGTCACATGATGATAATAAACACATGATGATAATGAGACTCGCTTCACTCTCCCTAGGAATAAGACTTGCTTCATTCTCTCTGGTAATGGGCCTTGCTTCATTCTCCCTGGGAATGAGACTTGCTTCACTCTCCCTGGGAATGAGACTTTCTTCATTCTCCCTGGGAATGAGACTTGCTTCATTCTCCCTGGGAATGAGACTTGCTTCATTCTCCCTGGGAATGAGTGTTTCTTAATTCTCCCTGGGAATGAGACTTGCTTCATTCTCCCTGGAAATGAGACTTGCTTCATTCTCCCAGGGAATGAGACTTTCTTCTTTCTCCCTGGGAATGAGACTTGCTTCATTCTCCATGGGAATGAGACTTGCATCATTCTTTTTGGGAATGAGACTTGCATCATTCTTTTTGGGAATGAGACTTGCTTCATTCTCCCTGCATGGGAATGAGACTTGCTTCATTGTCCATGGGAATGAGACTTGCATCTTTCTTTTTGGGAATGAGACTTTCTTCATTCTCCCTGGGAATGAGACTTGCTTCATTCTCCATGGGAATGAGACTTGCATCTTTCTTTTTGGGAATGAGACTTGCTTCATTCTCCATCCTCACCAAAGATGTCTTTGACATTCGCTGAATCTTAAGTCATAATATGGCGATATTAAACTTTCTGAATGAGTCACAATGATGACATTACACTTTTCAAATAAGACAAATGGACATGACAGCTAATTCGGACTGGAGTGCTGAGTGGTCTGCAACTGATGTTGTAAACCATTCCCTCGTGTCCGTGCCGTCTGTCTGGCCCCCGGGCTTCAACCTACCACGTCGTCTCTGGTCCGCACTGAACCAGTTCAGATCCGGTCAGGGCCGCTGTGCGGCAAATCAATTTCGTTGGAAGCAGGCTACGTCCCCTTTCTGCAGCTGTGGAGAAATTCAAACTGTGTCCCACATCGTTAATGACTGTACAACAACTTGTTTCCCGGGCGGATTAACCGCACTCCACGTTGCTGATGAGGCTGCTGTATGCTGGCTTAGCGCGAACTGCATACGCTAAATAAATAAAATAATGAGCAATTTTATGATGAGTCCAGTCCTGTGTATCAGCAGATCCTTGGATAGATATACAGGTCCATTTTTGATCGTCAGTTTAATCGTCATCTCATCATAGATCCGTACGTCCATCCGTCCATCCATACATCCCGACATCCATCCATCCATCATCCATCCATCCATCAATCCATCAATCCATCCATCCATCCATCCATCCATCCATCAATTCTTCCATCCATCCATCCATCCATCCATCAATCCATCCATCCATCCATCCATCAATTCTTCCATCCATCCATCCATCCATCCATCCATCAATCAATCCATACATCTATTCATCGATCCATATGTCAGTTTATGATGGTTATCTTATCTGCTGTAAATTTCCCGCAAGTACACCAACATATACATGCATACATTTGTGTGCATTTTTGAATGCACGCATTCATGTTGGCCTACTTACAAACGTTTTGTGGTTCTGTAGCATTGGGAACGATGGATGTGAGACGATACCTCAACCGGAAATACGTCACGCTGCTACTGGTGGCAGTTTTTGTGGCCGTCATTCATGTCTACGACGTCATAATTTACGGGCAGCTCCACGCCACGACGATACGGGAAGTTGGACGCTTCAATCAGGGCACACCGCAGGATATTTCCGCCATACACCAGTTCCAGTCGATGAACTCCACAAGTACTGTCAACGTCCTTCAAGCCTTAAGAGAAGACGGGTTCGACCCGCAGTTGGTTTCAATAGTTTGCGAAAACCAAAGCAGCACGACACGACGACATGCGGGTAAGGCCGCCATGTTTACGCACCGGAAGTTAGTTAACGTTTCCGGTAAGGGGACCGCCCGTGTGCCGA
>OX457051.1:14112415-14117415 GCA_949752735.1 Lumbricus terrestris | reverse complement strand
CTCACTCACTCATATTCATACTTTCACTCACTCTCTCACTCACTCATTCATTCACTAGCTCACTCGCTCGCTCACTCACTCAGTCACTAACTCATTCACATTCAAACTTTCACTCATTCATTCACTCACTCACTCAGTCATCCACTCACTGACTTACTCAATCACTCTCTCGATCGTTCATTCATTCACTTACTCACTCACACACGTGGTCAACCACTCGCACAATCAGGACATGAGGTTTATTATTTTTGCTATACTTAGAAAATGTAAGTTTATTCTTCCTTCACTCGTGGATATTTGAGTATGTCTTTTGCTAGTTTTTACGAAGCTTAAATTCGGATGAACTTTTATTAAAACGTGTTTTCTCATAATTTTATATAGGCTATGCGTTGCCGTTAAAACATGATGTACTATACAGTGCTTAATGTGTCAAAAAGAAGTGCCTTGACGCCCCTCATATACCTTTCCAGATTGCGCTGGCCTAATAAGTGTCATGACGGCGTTGAGATTTGAAAATAAGTGCCTGGACGCCGTCCATGACCGTCCATCCACACTTTAAAGTATAAACACTGCTGTACTAGCATAAGCCAGTGTGTTGAGGAAAGCCAATCTTTGTGGCAATTAAGCTGAAAGTTGTATTTCCAATTTGCCCAGAAGCTGCGTGTACGAATTCTGGCTAATTCGGATAATGCTAGTCGCTGTAGTTTGCAAAGTCATAAAATTAAACTGACTGCAAAATTATCTAGAGAATATATAATCACACTCATATAATTCCGCATTTTGTTTCGACCGCGAGATGTGCTAGTTTATCCTATAATATTCGGAATATTGCGGGGTTTGTGTTTCGTCTAACCCTGACTGCAGCGGCCTATTATTATAGTGGACAGATATAAAAGCGTAAATAATGAGGAAAAACTGGGAAGTTTCAAGTAATTTATAGTACCCAGGGATTCTTTCACCTATTATGGAGTCTCTATACGAGATTGACTACAGTACCGAGAAGAAATTCGTGCTCACGTGCAGAATTCACGGAAACTGGTACGCCATACTGCGATTCGGGTGGTGACCATGGTGTCTACCCGAATGTTCGTTCTTGTATGTATGTATATATGTATGTATGTATGTATGTATGTATGTATGTATGTATGTATGTATGTATGTATGTATGTATGTATGTATGTATGTATGTATGTATGTATGTATGTATGTATGTATGTATGTATGTATGTATGTATGTATGTATGTATGTATGTATGTATGTATGTATGTATGTATGTATGTATGTATGTATGTATGTATGTATGTATGTATGTATGTATGTATGTATGTATGTATGTATGTATGTATGTATGTATGTATGTATGTATGTATGTATGTATGCATGTATGTATGTATGTATGTATGTATGTATGTATGTATGTATGTATGTATGTATGTATGTATGTATGTATGTATGTATGTATGTATGTATGTATGTATGTAATACATGCATACATACATACATACATACATGCTATGTATGTATGTATGTATGTATGTATGTATGTATGTATGTATGTATGTATGTATGTATATATGTATGTATGTATGTATATACAATACATGTATGTATGTATGTATGTATGTATGTATGTATATATGTATAATGTATATGTATATACTCAGCATGTTACTCCGCCGCTGGTTGCACTCTGCCAGTGCCAGTCCCAAGCCTGGTTAAAGGAGGAGGGCGTCGTTAATGATCTTCGTTATCACACAGTGACGTTAAACTGCAAATACCAGCCACCCTTCGCCAAGCGATGAGTTTCAACTCTTGTGAATGAAGCAATTTTCATCTGCGTATTGTATTGTATTGTATTGTATTGTAGAAATTTACATAGCGACTGCACATCAATCAGAGGCGCTTCAATCCGAATCGTGTGGACTTACGTGTTTAAAAAACTTGTCTAGAGATACGACTATAATTATTAACATGTGAGGTCAGGACACAGTCATGCATTATAGTCAGCCGCTGGACAATTCATTCTTACGTTAGGTTATTATAATGAACCTCCTTGCCGCTAGAAAAGTCTTGTAGGCCTAATTGCATTTGCATTTTATCGAGATGCATTACGCTCAAAATTGAGCAGTGTAACAAGATCCACTGTTACAGTGGGTGGACCAGTTCGTTCAGGATAGGCGTCGTGATGGTCGATTAGGGTCAGGTTAAGCGTCGTGAGGGTCAGATTATGCGTCGTGAGGATCGGTTAGGGTTAGGGCTAGTGTCGTCATTCGGTCCCCGATACTATAGTTTCGCCCATGTGGCAATGCAATATTTAGGTTCATCTGTGCAGCGCGTCATATGCAGCATAGCATGAAACTGTAGCCTATAGTTTACACCAACCTTGATTTGCAGTCATGTAATCCATTCATGTGTGTAAGCTAACGGATTTCAAGTTCCATGTGAAGCGGCGTATTTTTGTTTATAACACTGTTTTGGTCACATCGGATAATACTATTATTATTAGTAGTAGTATACATACGGGTCACGCAAACCTCAGAAGTTCACGAAGAAATAATAATCAATATGCCATAATAATTGAATGACGTCACAACGAAAGGTCTTCATTGCGTAGCATGACGCAGGTTTCAAGTAATTAATCAGAGGTAGTATCTAGCTTGTTGTACGCGACGCCATTGCCCGGATTACAGGAAGGAAGTGTAATTATTATATTAGGAGCGGTGGAGCCGTGAAAGTAGACACCGCATTTATCAGTAAAGTGCATAGCAAAAAAGGTAGGACTGTGTTCAGTTATAGGGCTACACTGTTACAGTAGTCCCTGGCACCGAAGCATATACAATTTCTTTGGAAAGTTTGTATGTGTTTTTGTATGTGCACTTGTTATAACGCCCCTTCAAGCTCCCTACTCAGAGGCGCTCCCGACTACAGAGCGGACACCGCATCGGAATTTCACGCCGAAGCGCTGAGCAATTGCGAGTAAAGAACTTGCCCAATGTCCTTACGTGGCGACTTGAGGTGGATTCGAAGCTGCAACCCTCCGGCTGCAAGGCGAGGAACATACCCACTACACCACCGCTCCCCACGACAGTATCTTATAATGACACTAACCCTAACCATAACAGACCCTCGCGACGTCAAACCTGATCCTAACCGATATTCTCACGATCGCCGATACTGTAGTTATGCCAAATAATCAACATAAACATGAGAGTTGGCAAGAAGCTAGCGTCTTTAAGGTGACATAGGCGTATAGATAGAGGTAATGTCTAAACAATTAATCAATCAATCAATCAATCAATCAATCAGTCAATCAATCAATCAGTCAATCAATCAATCAACCAATCAATCAGTCAATCAATCAGTCAATCAATCAGCCAATCAATCAATCAATCAGTCATTCAATCAATCATTCATTGATCAAGAGACATTGAAGTTGACACTGAAGTCTTTAACTCTGTAGGTCTATCCACAGAAATGCTACAGCTTCTCGGTAATCGTAATCGTAATCTCGAGACTTCTACAGCGCCCACAAAAGCCAAGTCGCGCGAACTAGCTTATTCACAGGCGCTCAATCAAAACAAAATCGATTGACACCGGATCGGTATACAAGTTGATACAAAAAAGTACAGGATTCCAGCTTAAAATGTAATCATATCGGGAGAGCTATTCGTAACCGTGAGAGTATAGTAGACATGGCAGGTACCAGTAAAGAGCCTATTATTAATTTGTATTAGAAGCAATGGAATGACATCAAAATTGATATAGCCTATTCAATGCAGTGGCGTAGCCAGGAATTTATCAAGGGGGGGGGGGTTGGTTTGCTTTTGTCTGGCCGTATACCCTTTCTGAAACCAACCCAACAGTACCACAGTAAATAAAAAGGGAATAAGGTAACAAAGGGAATAAAGTAAAGAAAACAATTGCTGCGACAGTCAATTGTTTTGTTTTTCTTATTTAAGTAGATAAATAACCTTTAAAAAACTTTTTCTCTAGGCCAATGGGGGGGTTTAACCCACGAAACCCCCTTGTGTACGCCACTGATTCAATGTATTCATGCAGCAAACATCGATTTGGATATTCATGTGAATATGGAAAGAGTGAGCCTGACCGAAGATAGAGACTCAAAGTGTGTAGAATTTCCAGTCTAGCATGACAGCACAAGCTTAAGCCATGACACGAAAGCAAAGCATGATGCCTGCCATCACAGTAACATAACAACAGAAGAATATTTTTTTTAAACAGAACGCGGTGGCTAACTTAAAGAATCACGTAGATAATTGTCATCATCATCATCATCATCATCATCATCATCATCATCATCATCATCATCATCATCATCATCATCGGCATCGTCGTCGTCATCATCGTCATCATCGTCATCATCATCATCGGCATCATCATCATCATCATCATCGACATGATCATCATCATCATCATCATCATCATCATCATCATCATCATCATCATCATCATCATCATCATCATCGGCATCGTCGTCGTCGTCGTCATCATCGTCATCGTCATCCTTATAATTAGCATGATCATCATAGCAAGCTTAGAAACTTTCGCAACTGTTCCTTCAACTATGGCATACCTGGTATAGTCCTGGTCCATTGGAAACAAGTTCCAATTCGTGGGGCCAACCCATTTGATTGCAAGTGACCTGGTTCTCGCACACCAGAGGCATGGGTGTTTTTTTTTAATTGCTCGTGTCTTGTAAATTACTGCGAATGGCAACCTGTTAGTTTCTTAAGCGGTAATCAATTATAACTGAAGGTAGTAAGTTATTGTCTTTCGTACCTGAGCACAGAAATGGAAACCATATATGCCAACTCACTATAATTATAGAATCAAATTTCAACATGTTCAAGGTAGCCTAGAACTGCTTAGTACCTATTTCTTGCAATTCCTTCGCCATTATCCCAATTGCATGTCACTGTAGTACAAGCAAACGATAGCCAGAAGCCCAAACAAGATTTTAAAAATGTAGAATAGGTAG
>OX457051.1:14094915-14107415 GCA_949752735.1 Lumbricus terrestris | reverse complement strand
TTATTTGGTGTCTAATATTATTTTCCTTAATTTAATTTTTGTCTGATATTCAATACGTTTTCACCGTACTCTCAAGGATGCAGTTAACTATAGGGTCTTTATGTAATTGTTTAAGTCATAATTTTGAGAAATACATGTAGTAGATCCCTACAAGAAATGAAATTTCTAAGAGTTATTTTGATATACAATTCTTGGGCATAATTATTAATTTTTATAAGTAGCAATTTTAAGCACAAAATAATGTACAATATATAATTTAGTAAACATCTGTGGTTTTTGCTTCTGGTTAGATTTTAATTGTGTTATGTCGATCAGCATAAACTTATAATGTGGACTTATGTCTACAACTTAAATTTGAAAAGATTTCAATACCTTTAATTTGTCCGAATTTCTTATTAAACGAAAGTTATAAGAAAAAATAACTGTAGAAGATTAATGTTACTTATACCAATTATTTTGGCCTAATAATAAAGTTGTGTTATTTGCAGTTTCTTAATAAAATTGCATAAGCAATTAAGGTTTGTAAGCTGAAAATGAAATTTCAGATGTAACAAAGGCAAATTATTTTCCGTTTCCGTTTTTTATCGTTTTTTTGTCGTTTTTTATTATTTCGAAAAAAACGACGTTTTTACCGTTTTTTCTTTTCTTTTCATCGTTTTTTACATCTATGATCCGCAGGGTAATTGTCCTGTTATCTTACAAACATACATGTTTAATTGTGCACATACATAAATACCTGCATGCATGCATGCATAGCAGCTGCATACATTCCTGCACTCCATCTACAACAAAAAATTACTATAATAAGTTTCTATGGTATCTTCTCTTTCGCCTAGTATGCAGGGCTGTTTTTAAGGAATTTTTAGAACTGCACAATTCCTTCTTTCCTTTCCCATCTTCCATGGTAAATTACTTCCAATCGGACCTTTTTGCTAGTTTTAACTGTACAGAAGCCCTGCTAGTATGTCTGATTTAGAATTTGAATTTCCTGAAAAGAGTCTGAATAAAGACGAGTTCGTTTGCTGTGCATACGTTTTTGCAGCTAAACGGCCGACTTTTTCCTCGTCTGCAATAGACGTCTCGAAAGGGATCTTCGCCAATCTGAACTGTGACATTCAATTCTTTGGGATCGCAACCCTGCGTCTGAGAATCACAGACAGCGAGGCAGCAGTCCGCAACCAAACGGTCGCGTACTATCCAGATTTCGGTTGGCACAACATCAGTCTCACGTATGTCTTCAAGGGCTACATAGCCAAGCATGGCGATCATTACAGCATCTCTACCGATGCTGAAATAGATACCGCCTTCCACTGTGCGGTAATGATACCCGAATATCATTACAGATACATTGGGAACGTCATCGTTGACGGTAAGTCTAGCAGTTTCAGGTGAGCCACGCCTACAGTAACGGACAGAATCTTTAACCGATTGTTGAAACTTAACATCTATTGGTGACTTTGAGGACCCAGCGATCCGAGTCAGCGTTTGCAGACTTTCAGCTGATGGCGTTTGTAAAATTAGTAGGCCCTAGTTGGAAGTTATGGTCACCACGTTGGCTGTCAACAGTTATACTCGACTCCTGAAATAATTTATGATCGTCCGCTCATAGGCTACTATGATTTGTGATCATTTTGCACTGTATCTGTTTGCAATTAAACGAGCATTATTATTTATTTATTTTTATTATTACGATTACTATTATTATTACTATTATTATTAATATTTCACCCAGAGGTATACAGGATCCCTCAGGGACTTCACTACCGCCTAGTATAAAATCGCAGTCTGGAAAGGCCCTATTATTATTAGGGCCTACTATTATTATTATTATTATTATTATTATTATTATTATTGTTATTATTATTATTATTATTATTATCAGGGCTGTACTGGTAAAATGAAAAGGAAAGAGCTACTGAAAGGAGGAATGAGTCGAGACATCAAGAAAAGAATGGTGAATGCACTGATCTGGAGCGTCACACTGTACGGAGCAGAGACCTGTACGATGAGAAAGGAGGTTGTCAAATGAATAGAAGCGTTCGAGATGTGGATATGGAGAAGGATGGAACGAATCAGCTGGACAGAGCATAAATCAAACGAAGAAGTCCTTGATGAATACAATTAGAACAAGGCAGAAGAACTGGACAGGACATGTACTGAGAGGCAACTCCTTGCAAAGGGACATAGTGGAGGGCAAAATAGAGGGGAAGAGAGGAAGAGGAAGACCGAGGGAAAAGTTCTTGGACTGGATGATGGAGGATGGATATGGAAAACACAAGGAAAAAGCACAACACCGTGAAGAGTGCATGGCGTTGCTGGGCATCTGGACCTGCCGGGAGGCAGCAGACCTAAAGAAGAAAGAAGACTGGTAAATTTTGAGGTGAGTACACGCTGACCCGGAGAAAATTTTCCGACGACCTTTATTTAAAGTCATCCGGCCAAAATCTCGGGAAAATTTCTTCGTCCATCTGCCGGTATCACGAAACGGAGTAGGCTATCCCCCCTGAAAGCTATCCGGGGGGGATGAATTAATCTATCCCCCCGGATGGAATTAACCGGTCTATACTATCCGGGGGGATAAACCATACTATCCCCTTTTTTGAAAAAGGCGCACAATAAAAATTTCTATGCTGTAATCAAAAGTTAAAGTGACTCTAATTGTTTTAAGTGTCCTAAGCAATGCTCAGATAAAGGCAACTTGAATTTATTTAGTGACTCTGAGTGTTTTTAAGTGTTTTAAATGTTTTATGTGCTCTAAAAACAGGGCAAAACAAATTATCTAGTAGGAATAAACATACCTGTTAGTGTCATTGTTCAAAACAAAACAGATGAAAATTAATTTGCAAAAAAATACACGCGGAAGCGGTTTTTTCGACTTTTTTTATTTGGGGGATACAATTAATACGTGAGATACTCTATTTCGTGACACCGGCCCAAAATCCCACCTTGCACAGCCGCGACTGCCTGAGTTACTAGCTTTACGGTGCACCCTGTTTTTTACCCGCGTGTACCCTACTTTTCGGGAGCTGAGCAGTGAGCATACGATGCCGTTTTTCTCCGGAGGTGAGTAGCCTATACGCTGTATACCCGCGTATAGGCTACTCTCGTGTACTGTAGCAAGTCCTTTCGAGTCTGGCCTAATTTTACGTCTGATGTCCTTAGCCATAAAAAATTGAACTGGCCTCGATTTAGTTTGTCATGTATATTGTATAATTCACGGTGTGCATTTCAGCTCCTGTGACATATGCCACCATCCACGCTTACAACGCTACCAGGTGCTCAGCTAAAACATGCTTCATGCATGAGAAGCTTGTATGCAGGTCTAAAGGTCGACCGCCGCCGACACAATTCGAGTGGCGCGTGTCCGTCAACTATGGGAATTTCAGAAACATGTTGTATCAGACGTCTGAACAGTTTACTCAGGAAAGTGGACGAAACACCTATCAGTGCAAAGTCTTTAACGTTGTAAATAACTACAATTTCTCCGCCGGTGGACGGTTCACCACTCATGTCCTAGGTATGTTGTTGAAACATGTCACTCACATTGTAGGTACTTTGTTGAAACATGTCACTCGTGTTGTAGGCATGTTGTTGAAACATGTCTTTCATGTCCTAGGTATGTTGTTGAAACATGTCTTTCATGTCCTAGGTATGTTGCTGAAACATGTCACTCATGTTCTAGGTATGTTGCTGAAACATGTCACTCATGTTATAGGTATGTTGTTGAAACATGTCACTCATGTTCTAGGTAGTTGCTGAAACATTTCACTCATGTTTTAGGTATGTTGTTGAAACATGTCACTCGTGTTCTAGGTATGTTGCTGAAACATGTCACTCATGTTCTAGGTATGTTGTTGAAGCATGTCACTCATGTCCTAGGTATGTTGCTGAAACATGTCACTCATGTTATAGGTATGTTGTTGAAACATGTCACTCATGTTTTAGGTATGAAGTTGAAACATGTCATCCATGTTTTATAGGCAGTTGAAACATGTCACCCATGTTCTAGGTAGCCTACAGCCTTTGGCCCCATCCTAACTGCATTCGACTAATGATTATAATAATAATAATAAACATAATAATAAACATAATAATAAACATAATAATAAACATAAACATAAACATAAACATAATAATAATAATAATAATAATAATAATAATAATAATAGTATTGATAATAATAATAATAATAATAATAATAATAATAATAATAATAATAATTGATGATGATGATGATGATGATGATGATGATGATGATGATGATGATGATGATGATGATGATGATGATGGTGATGGTGATGATGATGGTGATGAAACATGATGGTGATGGTGATGGTGATGGTGACGGTGATGGTGATGTTGATGGTGATGGTGATGATGATGATGATGATGATGATGATGATGATGATGACGATGACGATGACGATGACGATGACGATGACGGTGACGGTGACGGTTACGATGACGATGACGATGACGATGACGATGACGATGATGATGATGATGATGATGATGATGATAATAAATTAATAATAAATAATAGCAATGATAATAGTATTCTTTATTGAAACAATCCGATTAACTGATGCAATATTTTCGTTCCTAATGACACTTAATATCAATCTCGCGGTCCTTCACTTCAAACACTCGGTTGAAAGAGATTGAATTTCCTGCTGTAACGCTCCCGAATTTGGTTTCCTGATTTTCTGTAGCTCAGTTTTAACTGACTTTACGAATATAGATTAACAAAATTAATTAGAAAGAAGTCTGCTACTGAAAACCTTTTCGAGAAATCTACGACGCAAACTGGCACCTCTGCATGTCATCTCCGTACTGCGATAATCATGCCGTTGTGGAACGTGGATGTGTTGTGATCTGAGCATTCATTCATTCATTCATTCATTCATTCATTCATTCATTCATTCATTCATTCATTCAGAGCATTTATATAGCGCCCCTTCAAGAAACTACTCAGAGGCGCTCCCAATCCAACCACGAGCAAAGAAAAAAGACTTGAGAGACTTGTAGAACCCAGTCGGATGGACTAGAGAGCGAAGCGTAACCGGGAGGTCATTCCAGACAGTAGGACCCACGACCGAGAAAGCACGGCGCTGCTTAATAGCTAAGCGAAGAGTGGTCTCATGAATCTTGCAGCTTGAAATACATCTCGTAACAGCAATGATTAGATGATCATAGTTTGTTATTTTAAAAAACCATTGTTTAAGAATGCTGATGTTGTCTGCTGATTATGAGCATGACAATGCCAATTGGTTTTGAGCCATTATTTTTCCTTCACACAACAACATCTCTCACCTAAGCTTACAAAACTAAACCTGTGCTTTTGTGTTAACAGCATACTACTGGAGGTTAGATGAAAATGCAACGTACATATCAAAAGGTATGCTGATATATGCTTACCTTGTGTATAGATAGACATATAAATATTATATAGAAATATATATATAGAAATATATAGAAATATTATATATACGTATAACTATATCTGTAGGCCTAATATTGGTGAAAGGGGTTAGGCTTTGTCGAAATTACGAATAAGCTGCATTCGGTTTCTGAGCACTCATGGTGCGTGATGATGGATGATGACGATTTGATGAGTGATGAAGATGATGGTCACGATGATGACATTGACAATGACGATCATGATCACCATGACAACGAGGTTTTATTACCAAATTTTTTATAACCATTTTTATAAGTTGATGACTCATAAATGTGGTATAAATAGAACACTTGCGTAGCGCGTCCTAAAGACTCCTATGACCAATCCGCAGTGTTTCTAATAAGCTATCAGAGATGTTGTATGCTGAATGCTGATCTGCATATGAGATTGCAAAGCTGTGGCTTTGGTCATCGTCTTGTCGTCACCGACGCTTTGCAAATCACTGGCTTTATTTGCAGCTAAAGTGTGAATGTGTGTATGTGTGGGGTTTGCAAACTTAGCAGGTCGGTATAAAAACCTTGACTTAGACCAACGGACGATGCTAGGCGGATGTTCCAAACTAAAGAAAATGTTTTGTTAGGATAGAATGTAAAAAATGTAAATCTTCGAGAATTTCTCAGCGCCCACAAAAGCCACGTCAGGGAGACCAGCTTATTCACCGGCGCTATATCAAATCAAGTCCGCAATAGCCAGAGCTGCCGTTTTCGTTCCGGTGCCAGGTCAAAATCCGGGGAGGTCAAGCCGAGGAGACAGCGTGGTGCTACGGTGGTTGTCGGTGATGGTTGGGTGATGGAACCTGATTGGAATCTGGATAGGATAGGTTGAAGAGTTCGGTTTTCAGTCGTGAATGGAATGCAGCAGAGGAGAGTGCAAGCGGAGGAGAGGTTGAATTATTGTTTGGAGGTGAGACTGCAGGAGAGATAGGAGGGTGAGCGAACATGCGGAGGTATGTTGGGAGTCCGTTCCAAAGAGCTGGTGCAGCATAGACTAAGGAGCGGTCGCAGAATTTCAGAGAGGATGATACTGGAGGCCGAGAGAGAGAAAGATATGATGATGAGCGCGTAGACCTGTGCGGTTGGATGGTGATTAGCTGACGAATGTAGGAGGGCTGAGAGGTTTGAAGAGCGTTGTAGGTTAGAGAAACAATTTTGTAATGGATGCGCTGAGAAACTTTTAGCCAATGAAGAGACTTGAGAACAGGGGTTATGTGGTGATGTTTGGGCGTCTTAGTGACTGCGCGGGCAAGAGCATTCTGGATAGTTTGGAGGCGTTTAATTTGAAGAGAATCTATTTCATGGAAGAGCGAATTGCAGTAGTCGAGTTTGGAATGAACTATTGAGGTGGCTATTGTGCAGGCGGTCTTGTAATTTAGAATTGGACGCAATCGACGGAGGTCGCGGATGTGCATATAGCAGGTGCGAAAAATTTAGAAAATTTAGAAAAGAATGATACATTGACGGGCGAACGTATCTCCATTTCCCAATGATATATTGTTGTTCTATCTTTGTATCACAGAATGATGTTGATGATGATGATGATGATGATGATGATGATGATGATGATGATGATGATGATGATGATGATGATGATGATGATGATGATTTCGAGCAGGTCCATGGGCTTTAAAGCAGCCTGTCATCTTCATCATCATCATCGTCGTCCTAGTCGTCAACTTCATCATCGTAGTCGTCATCGTCATTATCGTCGTCTGGGGATGAGATGATATGATTGAGGTGGTCTCCCTTTGCCTTCCTCACAGAATAGTGACGCTAGATTACGTTGTCTGTGTGACCATGGATATTCTTCGAGCAATTATTATTATTATCAGTTGAATTTATTTGATAGAGCGACACTGTTTTTAGGGTGGTGCAAACACAAGGTCTGGTTTCCAATGACGATGGCTGCTCCCGCCTCTGCTGCTGCCGCAATCACCTGGGTTTTCTGGCGTTTCTGATGTCATATCATCCAAACAATTCCGTAAGTAATTAATCATCCACAGTGCACGAAACCTCTCCCCACTACCTCTCTCCACCATCACCCTCCTTCGCCATTACCTCCGTCCATTACCCCTTTAGGATATTACACCCCTGCCATTAACCCCCCATGCAATTAGGCCTACTGGCGATGGGGTAATGTCCGGAGGGTAGCGTCACGGGGGGGATTAATGTCCTAGACCAGGGGTGTCAAACCTTTTTAGTGGCGGGCCAATGTGAGCATCTTCCAACAAGTGACGGGCCAGGGTGTCGAAGCTCCTGAGCAAAATTGGGTAGTGATCTGATCCAAATAACGTGAACAGTTCTTGATTCAATGTCCACTTTTCGCTTCTTATTAAATTTTGACAACATTTTAAATATAATAAGACTTATAGAAGTGTTTCGAAACTTTAATTTTGTTAACAGACAATCAACCGGAAACCTTAGTCTACACAGAGCTCTGCGTCTGAGCAAAACTGACAGAAAAAACCTCCATGTATTTGGCGCTGACTGTAAAATAAAAAAATTGAACTTTATCCTCTATATTTTCAATCCTTAGGGAAGGCTCCGCGGGCCAGAAAAAAATCGTCGGCGGGCCAGAAATGGTCCGCGGGCCAGCTCTTTGACACCCCTGTCCTAGACCCTCCGTGCCTATAGGGACCCGGAATTTCTCTCGTCAGCTCTTCCAACAGGAGATGAACTTCTCTAACAATCGTGTAGCCTATGGCTTTAATCCCCCTCCCTCCCTGCCAGATATGACTCCATTCTGTTTCTTGCATTTCGGATTTTGAGCATTAATCAATTGGTCACCATTATTTTGCTTGCATTGGCCGAATATTAAGTTTTATAGCGCTCTGAAGAAACCTATGTTAACCAGTTCAGTATTGGAAAGTGCTGGTACTAGATGCATAACAGCAGTGGCGTAGAAAAGGGGAGTTTCGGGGGTTAAAACCCCCATTGGCCTAGGAAAGAAGTTTTTTTAAAGGTTATTTGTCCACTTAAATAAGAAAAACAAAACAATTGCTTGTAGTAACAATTGTTTTTCTTACGTTATTCCATTTTTTTACTTTATTCCCTTTTTATTTACTGCAATACTGTTGGGTTGATGTCAGAAAGGGCATTCGGCCAGGCCATAAAACCCCCCAAACCCCTCCATCATAAATTCCTGGCTACGCCACCACTGCTCAAGGATGAATATCCCGCTAACAGGGACAACTATTTGCCTGCGTAACTTCAATAGGTGGCTAGACAGCATGAATTGAAAAAGTCTTTCAACTAGCATTGTTAAAAACCTACTGACAAACAATGCCTCTCGAATTTCTCTTGGGATGTGATTCTGCAGGGAAACCTCCCTCTACCAGAAGTCTAGATTAAACACTGGATATTTTGTGCATTAAAATGACATCAGTTCCAAGCCATGGTTGTCTCTATAATATTATATGATGTTGCACTGTGATGCAGGTACTACAGGAAAAAAGGCACTTCTCCGGATAAGATGAAATCACGTCGGTCATTTAATGATCCTGTACTTATTGTGAAAATGACACAGAATCGAGTACTGGCTTGCGCCATCGTTGCTTTATGTTTTCAATTTATATTATGTGACATTTCATGTGAATTTTACGCTTTCAACAGTTCATGTGAAATTTACGCCTTCAACATTTCATGTGAATTTTACGCTTTCAACAGTTCATGTGAAATTTACGCCTTCAACATTTCATGTGAATTTTACGCCTTCAACATTTCATGTGAATTGCATTAAATGACGGCAAATAATATTTGAAATGTTATTGGTTTGAAGCGTTTACCAATGTCAATTGGTGATATCATTTATCCGTGTATGATATAGTATCCTGTCGTTCTACTGTCAGTCCGTCCGTCAGTGTGCCTGTCTATCTCTCTGTCTGCCAAACAGATTATCAGAGAGAGAGACAGACAGACAGACGGCCGGACAGACAGGCACAGAGAGAAAGGCAGAAAACTGCTTGTCTGTCTGATTGACTGGCTGACTGCCTTACAGACCAACTGCTTGTCTGTCTTCCTGACTGACTGACTGAATGCCCTACAGACCACTGCTTGTCTGTCTTATTGACCGACTGAATGCCCTACAGACCAACTGCTTGTCTGTCTGATTGACTGACCGACTGCCTTACTGACCAACTGCATGCCTGTCTTCCTGACTGACTGACTGAATGCCTTACAGATTGACCGACTGCTTTAATTAACCATTCATATCACTAAATGATTAGATGTTTTTGATATGCTTATGTAACCTCGTGCTCTTCTGCATGAGAAGGTAATTGAAAACTTTAGCGAGATGCTTTGCTTAGCTTTCACGAAAGTTGCCTACAGTTAAAGGCAGAAATTTCTAAACGGTAGTGCTCCTAGAACGTATTGCACATCATGGGCGACCGCAATTAGGGGCACAGCATGGAAAGTTACTGGCCTGGTTAGCTACACCGGTAAGCGAGAGCGGCATACGTCTGTTGGTTGCAACGGACTGCGGTTCAAGCCCCGGGCTGGGAGTTGACATTCAGAGATTTAGATATCTCGGGCTAGCACGCATGGGACGCAGGGGCGCAGGCTGCTGCGGAGCGACCTTGGGCAAGTCTGTGGGGAAGGCAACGGGAAACCACCTCACTTATCTCATCCCCAAGGGCGTAAAGCCAATGAACCTGCCTTCGGTCAGAGAACCATCATCATCATCATCATCATCATCATCATCATCATCATCATCACCATCATCATCATCATCATCATCATCATCATCATCATCATCATCATCATCATCATCATCATCATCATCATCATCATCATCATCATCATCATCATCATCATCATCATCATCATCATCATCATCATCATGGAAAGTTGACTGGAATGGAAGAAGTCGTCAATGTTGACTTGAACTGTAGCATTTCCCGATAACAATCATGCGATTGCATGCTTGAATGTTATCTGCAAGGCTGGGCGGGCAAATTTTGAGGTGAGTACACGCTGCGGCCGAAAAAAATCGACTTCGAAATTTTCTGACGACCATTATTTTACTCGTCAGATGCTTTCCGTAGGATTTTTTGTCCGGAAAACGTTCACAGCGGCGTAAAACGATCTAACTTCATGGTTAATTCTTCCAGGGGCGGATCCAGGGGGGCCAATCCGGCCATGGCCCCCATTTAAAAATTGCATGGGACGTGGCCCCCCATTTGGTTTCAACAAGCCATTAAATAAATGTAGTGGGAGAGAAAAACAGGACATCAGGTCCCCCCTATTACAAAATCGCACGGGACTTGGCCCCCCCCAGTCGATTCAGCGGCGGATGTTTCCCAAAAAATTGGTCAATGACTAAAAAAAGGTCATAAGTTTTTTCGGCGGATGAAATGGTATCTTTTCCCCGGAAAATTGGTCGATGACTAAAAAAATTTTCTCCTGTCTCACAAGACCAAAAATTTTGGCCCCCCCTTCGAAAATTTCTGTATCCGCCCTTGAATTCTTCTAGAATCGCCATCTTCTGCTGCTCCTACTTACTTACTGACTATCGTTAGCGTAGTGGCCATTTTATGTACACGCGTGTTATGTGCAGAAGGGATGTGACGTAGCTCTCGGAAACGAACACAAAACAAAACGTTGTCGTGATTACTGACGTCATAGTTAAACCCTGGGTATAGCCTATAATTGCGATGTGATGTGGTCTGATCGTTGAAAGGGTTCGATTTAAAGGTGATATTATCATTCAAGTACACATTTTAAACCAATAACAGTTTCAAGTGAGACGCAATCAAGTATGGTTGGGTAAGAAGTGGAGGAGCCGTGACTGACGGCCAGCGGTGGAACAGTCTGAGCAGACTGAGTGTATACACACAGACGAAAGGTAGGCTCAATCAAGATGAAACGATGATACGAAAATATGTATTATTTCAAATTCATCATGCAATGGTTTTAATGCATGGGCGCCTGCACATAGGGGCAATAGGTGCACTTGTTGCCCCCCCCTGAAAATTGATACCCAATTTTTAACTTTATAATACTTTTAGGTTTTTAACAATTTAATTTCGTCGCGTTAGAGAATTAATTATACTAATGATGGTCAAAGAGAAACTAAAAAATCATCAGGGACCTAACAAATTTGACTACTACTTTTGTATCTTTTAACCAGATTTTTTCACACTAAAATATCGGAGTAGAAATTATAAGAAGTGAAACTGAGAAATACACACTGAACAAGGTTCTGAAAATTGCCCATACATGCCAGGAAAAATGCCCATACATGCTATGAAAAATGTCCATAATATGGACATTTTTCATAGCATGTATGGACATGTATATATTATATGCTATGAAAAATGTCCATACATGCCATGAAAAATATCCATACATGCTATGAAAAATGTCCATACATGCTATGAAAAATGTCCTTACATGCTCCGAATTTCCTGCTTTGCGTTTTTCCGCCTCTTGCTAACAAACATTTTAGCCATTGCACCGCCATGTGTGCCCTGGGACCTCTTTATTAAAATCAAATTCCTCTGACCGTGTGAAAACGTGGAGTCGTAATGTAATTATGTGATGTAGGCGTAGCCTATTTTTACTTTTACTTACTAAATTCAGTCATAGTAGCATCGTAGCTCGCTACGATTGCTAATGACTTTAATCTCCTACTGACCGATGACATTATAGCTTAGGCGGAAAGCTATTTAATCTTCATTATGTATACTGCGATTTCTCCTTAATTGAATCCTTAATTAAATCAAGTTAATATGAACCAATAAAAAAAGAAACGTCTCTTCACTTCGTGTAATAGTGGTTTATTTATTTACTACTAATTATAATTGCGCGGGCATTAAATCGTTTTGTTCCTGGTATATAAAAAAACTTCACAACTTATTGACAAGCCTTGTCATCCGTAGACTACATAGCAAGGCCGTGGCTAGGGAGGTGTTTTGGGGTTTGAACAACCCCCGAAATGGAAAATATAAAAAATAAAATAATGCATTTAGATGACTAGCACATGATGTAAAAACCATGAAATAAAACGTGAAAAGACCCACCACACCCCGAAATGAAAAATG
>OX457051.1:14079915-14089915 GCA_949752735.1 Lumbricus terrestris | reverse complement strand
ATGAGCGTTCTCTCAACTCAGTTTACTATCACTGACTTTTTCTTCGGTGATGCGTGACCTCTGGGTACTCCTGGACTCTGAACTCATATAGATCAGGTATGTTGCAGTTGATACTACCAATTGCGGCATCTCAGGGTCATTGATCACTCTCTTATTTTTAAAGCTTAGGTCTTCCTCGTTCATTCGTTTGTGCTGAACCGCCTTAATTAATTGCTCATTCATCTTTTTGCGGTCTCCGGTGGATTCGGATTGAGAGGTTGGAGAGGGTCCGGGGTCCACCGGGCCGCCGCACGACTTATCGTCGGGTTCACCAAGTCCGACCGTGTATCCCAGAATATACGCGAGGTCTTGCACTGGCTTCCTTTTCCGCAGCACATCTCATACAGGATTGCATCTTTGGTGTGGCGATGCATAACAGGCTGGGCATACTCTTACCTGCAAGAGCTTTGCCTCCCTCTTTCCACTTGCATAGGTCGTCGCACACTGCGCTCTGCTGTCCGTGGTGACTTAATGGTTGGTTCACTCGCTCTGCAACAATGCAGAGGCGTTCATTCTCTGTGGTTCGACCAAAAACCTGGAATGGACTTCCCTTGACTATGCGACACCTCCCAAACTGTTCTCAATTTCACAAACTGTTGAAGACTGGTATTTTTTCGCTTGATCTCGGCCGGGAGCGCCTCTGAGTAGGTACTTTGAAGGGGTGCTATATAAATTACGATTGATTGATCATAATTCTTCTTCGCATTATCTTGCGATATTGTATACCTACCTAGGCGTAGGGGACATTTCGAAAGAGGGGGGGGCAAAGATTAAACTTTTGCCCGAAAAAGAAAATTAAGAATTTTAAAAAAATTGGTGAAAAAATCCCGATGTTCTCGGCCAAAAATATCTGATGACCTTTTTTAGTCATCAGCTAATTTTTTGCCCAAAAAAATCCTGCCGTTCGTGTTTGCCCTAAAGGTTTTCGAAAAAAAGGTTTTTCCACTCATGCCTCCTTTGCCCGAAAAACACATTTGCCCGAAATTTAGGGGGGCATTGGACCCCGCCTCCTACGCCTATGGATACCTACATCTTAAAATAGCTTTGCATTTCCATTCTATAGTAGGCTTCGCAATGTCCAACGTTATGGTAGGCCTATTTTCCCCTTCACCCAAACCGTTCTCGAGCGCATGCATATCCTAAATCCTAATCAAGTTGCTAGTTTAACGTCGATTTCGTTTGTGTATCTATCCCAGCACCGGTTACGTGCGCTGCCATAGTTCCGCATTCCGCCCGTAAATGCTCTGAGCGAAAATGCCGGATGCACGAGAAGCTGGAGTGCATTTCCGACGGAAGACCGAAGCCGGAGAAATTCGCGTGGAGCGTAATCATCAGTCATGGCCATAAGATGTTCCTGCACGAATTCACTGGAGCTCAGCTGCTTACGTTGTACAGCGGCCGCAGCAAGTACCAGTGTCAAGTCTTTAACAAATTTGAAAACTACAACTTCGTCGCCGACGCGCAGTTCATAACACACGTTGAAGGTAGGATTAAACGACCTTATACAAGCAGAGGCAACGCTACGCCAGGGCATGGCAGGGCAAATACCCTGGTGAAAAAACCTTTGCCCTGCCAGAATTTTTTAACCTGCCGAGGTTTTAGTGGGGCTTAGATGGCTTCCCATGCACTTGTTAGTCTTATGAATGCCCTGATCATGCTTTGGTAAAACAAATGGCTGGCGCCGTCACTGCTTACTAGACACTAGTGCTTTAATGACATCGTGATCCCGAGATTTCTACAGCGCCATGAACATACAGCTGGCCCGGCGTATAACATCAACATTGGGGGCGCATTGGATAACATACTGGCATGGATATCAGCACAGCAGAGTTCTATATCCGAAGTTTATCCCCGTAGGATAAACGTGTAGTCTATAATTGTAGGCTGCTACTATCGCCGTTGCATTGCAGACTGTCTGTTGTGTTAGTTGTTAAGATTGGTGCTAATTAAGATAACTGCATAACTGCAGGGCTGTTTTTAAGGAATTTTTAGAAATGCACATCCTCTTCCATCCTTTCTCATCCTCTATGGTAAATTACTCCACATCTGAAGAAAATGACCTATTTTTACTTGTTTTAACTGCACGGAACGTGACGGAAGTGCTTCTACAACTGCACGAATCCATTTAGAACTGCACATTTTGTGTAGAACTGCACGTTAAACCGGATTGTTGAATGACTTAGGCTATTGACTTATGGCCGTCAGGCGATGCCTTCAGCACGCGTCAGCCGCTTTTGCCCCGGTATCTCTGCACTTTGTCTATCCTGCGCCACATGCGTCGCCTCCTGCACAGATATTCCCAGCGCCTCGCAGGCCTCTCTTATGGTTAATTGTTGAATAAACTAAAATTATAATTATTATTTGAACATTAATTTTTATATGGCGTTCTTGTGAACCAGCTGATACCGCATGCCATTCCTTGTCGAACCTTCATCACAATAATTATAATAGAATACGATATCTGCATCATTGAAGTTTGCTGTTAGCCTTCAATTGGCGCTATAGAAATTTGCTGTTTACTATGTCGCTTGCAATGGAAACGGATATCGTCTGTTTGTTAATGTTACAGTGGTTTTTTTTAAAAAGCATAATTGAAAGGAGACCTGATCGATTATGTTTCACGCTTTAACGGCGAGATGTATTGGAGTCCCAGTCGGTTTTAGTAAGCTCTCGCCGTGTCAGTGTAGCCATGGGCGGAGACTTTCGGGGGGCGAACGCATTGTCCGTCCCCCCACCACCCCCATTAAGGGAGACCTCCTGTGCCCCTAAGTCTCCGCCCATGAGTGTAGCCTACTGCCTACTCTCTTCTTTTTCTCCTTCCTATATTCCATGGTAAATTCCCCCTCCAATCGGATGACAATGACCTTTTAGAATATTTTTTAGCTGCAAGACATCTCTTTCACAACTGCACAGATCCATTTAAAACTGTACTTTTTGTCAAGAACTGCGCACTACAGAAACCCATATTAGGCTGCATGCTTACTGCACAACATCCAATCCTCTGCCTCCATTCAATAAAATCTTTTCAGTCTATAATAATAATATTGAAATAATTAAGATGGTTAAGAAACTTGCGACTTAATTGTTTACTTCATACAGTTAGCCGTGCATGATTCATCTTTCAAGCCTGTGCTCTCAGACGCAAGGCCGGATTAAGGCATGTCCAACATGTTCGGCCGAGCAGTGCCCCACACTTTAGGGGCCCATACATGCGGGGAAAAAATTCCGAAAACTTATTGAATTTCGACAAACGACTAAAAAAGGTTTACGCCTATCAACTTTTTGGGAGGGGAAATAATCGGTGCAGGCTATTCTAGGAAAATTTGGACCAAACGACTAAGAAAAGTCGTCAGAATTTTAGAGATCCGCAAAAAATTCCGGAACAGGGCCCCCATATTTCTTAATTCGGCCCTGCTCCCAGTGCTCAGACGGCCCTGGCTTGCGGAACCTTCGGCTCCTTTTGTGTCTCCTGGAAAACTTATACACTGGAAGGCATGGTGCAATAATGTTACCTGTACCTGTGTACCTGTGTTATGCTGGTTTGCTGAAATAAAATCAGTTATGTGAAGGTAATCTCGCCTATCACAACGATTGCATTTGATGTGCATTTGTGTCCTTAGCATTCGAACTGGTACTGGACCAATATGCAACGTTTGAAGTAGGGAGAGGTGAGTTTAACTTGATATTGTTCAAGCTGTTGAGCTTTACCACTGGTTAGAATATCGAAGAAGTGAATCTATTATAAATTCCAGTGGCGTAGACAAGAGGGGTTTCGGGGGTTAAACCTACCCCCCCCCCCCACTGGCCTCGGGAAAAAGTTTTTTAAAGGTTATTTATCCACTTAAATAAGAAAAACAAAGCAATTGCTTGTAGTAACAATTGTTTTTCTTACTTTATTCCCATTGTTACTTTATTCCCTTATTACTTACTGCAATGCTGTTGGGTTGGTGTCAGAAAGGGCATCCGGCCAGACCTTAAAACCACCAAACCGCCCCCATCAAAAATTCCTGGCATACCACACATAAATTCTATTGAGTTTATATAGCGCCGTTGGGATAACGCTTAAGACGTCAGCCGACGGGCCCTTCAATTGCAACTAAATCGCAATCAAATGGTGGGGCGGGGCGGGGTGGTGTAGTGGGTATGTTCGCTGCATTGCAGTCGGATGGTTGCGGGTTCGAGTCCACCTCAAGTCGCCGCGTAGGGACCTTGGGCAAGTTCTTCACTCGCAATCGCTCAGCGCTTGGGCGTGAAACTCCGATGCAGTTTCAGCTCTGTAGTCGGGAGCGCCTCTGAGTAGCTTCTTCAAGGGGCGCTATAACAAGTGCAAATACATATATAACAAGTGCAAACACATACATGAATAATAATGCAATTGAGACGCCAAAGCTGTAGTCAGGATTTCATCACCACTTCCATCACCACTGGAGGGTGGTGATGGGGATGGGGGGGGGGGGTGTTTACTCGATACTCAGCAAGCCCATAAGCAGACGAATCAACCTACTTAAAGTAGCTTTCACGTCATCATCATCATCATCATCATCATCATCATCATGGTTGTTGAAGACGGACGATAAAATCATGCAGTTTTTTCCTATAGCTGTCATAGTGGTGGTGGTGTTGTTGGTGGTGATGTTGGTGGGGGTTAGTGTTTGGTGGTGTTGGTGGTTGTGATAATGTTGGCGGTGGTGATGGTGATGATGGTAGTAGTGGTGGTGATAATGATGGCGGTGTGGTGGTGGTGGCGATTTTTTTTCGGTGGTGGTGGTGATGGTGGTGTCGGTGTTGGTGTTAGTGTTTGGTGGTGGTGGTAATGTTGGCGGTGGCGATGGTGATGATGATAGTAGTGGTGGTGGGGATGATGGCGGTGTGGTGGTGTTGGTGGTGTTGGTGATGGTGGTGACGATTTTTGCGGTGGTGGTGGTGATTGTAGTGATGGTGGAGGTGGTGGTGGTGATGGTGGTGTTGGCGGTGGTAGTGGTGATAGTGGTGTTGGCGATGGTGGTGGTAATGGAGATGGTGATGATTTGATGAGGGAAACAATGAAGATTATCTTGATTGTTTGTTTGTTGTGTTTATTTACTGTGTTTATTGTCATGTAACATCGCTCATTCGTCGTCATCGTCATTGAGAATCTTCCAAATTAGATAGATTATAATTCATTCATTCATTCATTCAGAAAATTTATATAGCGCACATCACGAAAAATACTCAGAGTACCGGTAGCTCCAAGCCCAGCCACGGCCTAAAAAGATACATGTGTATCACTTGTCTCATCTTGTTTTGACAATTGGACAATTAAATATTTTCCTAAATGACTTCTTAAAAATGCATATATGCTTTTATTGGTATTTTATGTAAATTAATACACATTTATGATTTCAGGGAGCAAGCAAAATATCTGGAGTTCCATGACTGTAGTTGCTGCCGTTGCTGGAATGATTTGGTTCGTCATGCCTCCTTGTAAGCATCATTTTATTGCATCTAACATAAAAATTATTATATCATAAAGTTAAATTAATTAGACTGCCGCTACAGGGGTATATAGTAAATTTGAATTAATTACCGCTACAAGGGAGCTTCACAAACAGCCAACAACGGGAGTCTTAGACCCTATAGTTTTAGCCAGCAAATAAGATATAGGTTTAATTACCGCTACAAGGGAGCTTCACAAACAGCCAACAACGGGAGTCTTAGACCCTATAGTTTTAGCCAGCAAATAAGATTTATGCTTTGATTTGAAAGTCGGCCAATAAGACAGTTTATTTTATTTATTTATTTATCCATTGATAGTATATACAATGTTATACATGTAAGCCCTCACTACTGAACTTTAGCAGCATTGCTCTGCGTGTAGGGCAAGTCCGCAACAATAATTGCTCCAGGTTTCTACTCGTGTCTCCCATAATTATGCCCACATTGCAATTTATTGTCAATGGCGATGATTATAATTATCTCAGTAGGTTATTAATAGCATCAAAATCAATGGCTGAGCATTATGTTTTATTCACCAATGCATTTCTGTTCAGGTGCTACAGAAGATGTTACATCGAGATAGATGGATTCTTCGATTGCTTCTGTCGACTAGGGCTAGGGTCAGTCGCGATATTGACAAATTGAAACATTTTTGCATCGTCGCTTTTTTACTCTTGTGAATTCCGTTAAATGTTTGCCAATCATGATTGAAGTATTATTCTGTTCATTTGTTCGAAATCTACTATCGTTTTTAAGCCCTTAGACGGCCTTTTAAAATCTAAAATATCGAAAATTATGGGTGTAGGCCTATAGATCTAATTATAGCCTACTGGGAGACGATGATATTATGATGTGTAACAAACGTTTTAGTACAAAAGAAAATAATCAGATTTTTATGTTGAGGAGAATCAGAAAGTAACTTTTTGAAGAAGTTTTTTATCCTTAATTTTTTTAAATATTATATTATACAAATGTTGATATTATTATAGGCAATCGCTACTGGTTGTCGTAAATGTTTCGTGGGTGACATTTTGAGATGAACCAATGAGAAGAATGTTCCAATGACCAAGAATAAAAGTAGTTCTCCAGTATTCCTCGTTTTCATTGCGCATTCTAATATTTTCATACATTGATTACTAGCTGGGGTACCCGGCGTTGCACGGGAAATTTCGATTTTTCGTCCCCAAACCTGCCCCTGTGGGGCGGCTTCGCCGCCCATTTGGGGTTTAGAAATGGTTATTTATGCCCCTCTGCTTGGAAGGTCTTCCCCAATTCTGCTGGTTAAACTCATGTTGCATGGGGCTCCTCTTGGTGTATATACTCCTTGGCCTAAGGCATTTATCTTTCCCAGGGCGGTTGCGCTGCATAGCGACGGCTCTAATATGCAAAACTTTGGCGAAAAATGACGTCATTTGTTATTGCACAGCGATTCAAATAATGGCGTCACATTGCAGCGATCGCGTAATTAACACGGCGAAAATTAAAATGTCTAATATCTCGAGTTCTACAGTGAATAAGGAGGTGAAAATAGCGCACCTGAGTAAGTTGAGTGAAAGTCTATTTATGTACAATGTTTAAGGTGAGTAGCTGCAAAACTGTGAGCGTGCATTCTGGACAAAGTCCGCCAAGTCCTTTCTTATTGATATACATGTAGATATTGACTTTTTTCATGCTGACAATTGTTGGTCGAGTCTGCTTAGTGGTCTCAGTGTAGCGACGCAGGGAAAATTGTTAGCACACACACATTAATTTTTTCTATCGCATCTTATATTCAATTCTAATGACGGTGATGGGCAGATATTTAATGTAATAAATAAATGACTAAACTTCTGGATTTCCCAGTAGCTGTAAGAAAAGGCTTTGATTCATCGTGCGCGAAGGGTGTGCCTCTGGCAATGCTTCGCTAGACGAGGTAGAATAAACGCCTATGAATAAAGTTTGTTATAGACTTCGTTAACTTTTATACGGTTATCGTCAGTTGAGTTTCGACTATGATATTATAGTCAAAGGCCATTCTATAAATTATGTTATGTCTACTAAACCGTCTCAACCTATAGTATAGGCGCAACCAAGCATATAGGTCTCTCCTTGTTATTTTCTATCTAAACAAATATAGCCTACCAGTGCTACCACTGCACATACAGGGTGGCTCAAAAAAAAACGTACCACCGGGGAAAATGCGATATCTTCGCAGCCGATTGGGGTTTTTCTGCGAAAATTTCACAATTTGAAGGGGAATGAATATACAACAATCCCTGAAAGTTTCATTTGAAACTTTTCATGTTTGCAAAAGTTACAGCTGTTCAAACTTAAAATTTCGTTTTTTCAATTATCCGGAGAATCATGCTCCAATACAAGTGATTTCATTAGGATGTTTGGCAAATTACAACACACACACATTGATGATGATGTCATACGACCTCACTATGAGCTGTAAAGAAGCTGTTTATGAAGCAATCTGCTGGTATTTGGTGATATTTTATAGATTAAGGTCTCAATTGGTGAACCCAAACAATGAACGTCATGGGCAAAGTTTCTGCAAAAGATAAAATGGGAACTCGGACTTTGCATGAACAGAGACTGAGACATCGCGTGATCATAGCAAAATACCCAGTGAAAAGTGGAGCCTGAGCACATTGAAGACTATCTGCAAACATGTTTATGTAACGAAGATCAGATGTCGGAAGAGAGGCAGGAAGTGGTCGCTTGATCTGACGGAAAAAGCGCGATTTTCACGAAATTCGCTTGGTAATCGAAAGGTCAAGTTTGCAAAGCAAATCGTGGTTTCGGCATCAGATATGCCGGCGTGTGTTGCGGCTGCAAGAAAAGACTGCAATTAATCCCATTCAGTAGGTTAGATGTCAAACTCATCATTGAACTCGCTTACCCAGACTCATTGAAGACCAGGTATGCTCTAACATCTGGTTTTATTATGCAGCAGGACAGTGCGCCTGCTTGCTCGCACGGCAAGGTTGATTATGATGGCGCTACCTTATTGACATCAACTGAAGTAAATGCATTGGCAAAGATGATTTACAAACTCGCCAGACCTTAACCCTCTTGTTTATCACGTCTGGGGAGCTATGCTGGAACGCTGCAAGACATTTAATCCCAAGTTGGAGAACATTGGCCAGCTGAAGCAAGTCTTGCTGCTAATGTGGGGTCAGTTGCCGCAGGACCCGACCAACAAGGCCATACTGAGCTTCACAAAAAGAATTTGAGCTTGTGTTAAGGCAGAGAGTGGACACTCTCATTATACCTTACAATAAACTGCAAAACCGAATGCTGAGGTCGTAGGGAAAAGTGATATCATATGACATGGAAATCTACAAGTGACGTAAATTTTCCGCGGATATTTGAAAAAACGAAATTTTAAGTTTGAACAGCTGTAACTTTTGCAAACATGAAAAGTTTCAAATGAAACTTTCAGGGATTGTTGGAAATTCATTCTCCTACAAATTGGGATATTTTCGCAGAAAAAGTTCAATCGGCGGCGAAGATATCGCATTTTCCCCGGTGGTACGTTTTTTTTTGAGCCACCCTGTAGAATAGCATTCAAATAAAAAAAAAATTATTGGTCCGTATGTGGCAACAACAAGCACACCAAGTCAGGTACAAAATTTACACAAAGCATCTCCAGTATCACCAAGTTGTTAGACACTACTCAATCAAATAACTTAATTAGGTAACATAAATTATTCAGACATAATAAGGCTAAGATTGGGATAATCTCCAAAGGAGTAGGCTAGGTAAGGATTGCTTAAACCTAGTGAGTGGTTCTAAGGTTAAGTGATAGGCCTACCAGTGTGGACAAATATCTCTAGACCTGGAATGCGAGGTTATAAAAAAAACTCGTGCAATAGTGGACACAAATGGAGACCCAGAAGGGAGGAAATCCCGCTAGTAGGGCACCCATTCTTTTGCTATATAGTCTATTGCGAAAGTGGGTCCACCCTCCATGTTCAATTGTAAAAAAATAGGTTAAGCATCTACATGTAGATGATGTAGGCTATGCGATATCGTATTTCATACGGACTTGCGTGCAGGCTGTCGCAGCGGTATAGGCTACCCATTTACACGTCAGTGCCAAAACGACATGGCTAAAGTTTAAAAAAGTAATCGAATATTACTAATTGGTCAACATCGTAGCAGACCTGTATTCGAGACTTCAAGCTCGTGGATGTATATATATATATATTATATATATATATATATATATATATATATATTGCTAGTGTCTTGTGTTTGGCTTTTCAGTGGCGCCGTAGAATTTGGATAATTATTGCGAAGAACGGCCATTGTCCAAACCGTCCGTTTTCGCCGTTGTGGGTCCTTCAAGTTCCTCCGCTGTATATTTTCTGGAACTGTGAGCACTGAGAGAGCCTACCGATGGCGTGTATGCCTACTGCAAGAGGGGCTATAACATCCCGTACCGTATGCTAAAAGGATAACATGCATACGCGTATATATATATATATAATTATAT